>JAYMSY010000415.1:0-12193 GCA_036897685.1 Monsonia emarginata | reverse complement strand
AAATATAAATAAATTGTCCATAATGCCCCTCCACCCTCTATTTGTTTTGTCTTTACTAAGACAAGGTTTGCTCAAAATTACACGCGTGTCACCCATTAATGAGCTGTGTTTAATTGATATATATTCATTAGATTAGTTAATTCGATGGTTAAAAATAGTTCTTTGTTCCTGTGATAAGAACCCTCCCCTATTATCTTAGCCCTCAATTGGAAATAGCTGCAAAGGACCCATCGTCAATCCCTCCTCCACCGTCATCGTCAATCCCTCCTCCACCATCATCGTCTTACTTTTAATAGGGTGGGGACCATAGCATTCAAATGCATCCGCACGTGGCAGTTAGAAATGGACGACTGTGATTAGCGCAAATGCGTCACTCTGCTATCACAGAATATACTTTCTCACGAAGCACACACGCACCTTCCTTTTTCCTTTTTACACAATACCATTACCAAGTACAGAATTATTTTCCCACAAATCTTGAGATCTAAGATTCCAAATTCCAAAAGTAACCCCCAAAATCTATGTAATTCCGGATAAGTCCCTCCCTTCCGCTTTTGAAGATCTGCTTTAAATTCCGGGTCCCGAATCCAAAATCCAAAATTTTCAATTCTCACCACAGACTACACCAAACACCACTCGATCAACGCCCTCTGTCTCCAGGTACTTCAAATTCCCTTTCCAAATCCTTGTCACTTGACATTACTCAGCGACTGAAAGCGTGTCACTTTGCGGAAATGAATCGCATTTCCTGGAATTGAATTCTTATTCCAATTCCATTCAACTAAATCTTGTTGTGTGTTGTGGATTTTGAATTTTGATTACAGATAGCTGAGACTACAATGGCTTCCGGTTTGAGGAAACCTGGTTTGATTGCTCTTTTTGACGTTGATGGCACTCTTACAGCTCCCAGAAAGGTACATCATCGTATTGTATTGTAGAGATTTGTAGTTTTGTACTGTACATCGTTGTTGGTTGGTTTGTGGAATGCTTTATTGACCTTGTGTGTCTGTGTGTGTGTTTGGTGGAAAATAATAGGTGTCTACTCCTAAGATGTTGCAGTTCATGAAAGAGCTCAGAAAGGTACTCTCTCGTCGCCAAACAAGTGTCCCGTTTCTAAAAATAGTGAATTTACTTTGAATTAGGGATTGTATTCGTTTATAAGTGAGTTAAAATGAATACGTGTTAGCACTCAGGACAAGTGATGATAGAAAGTCAAATGTAAAAATGGGAATAGTTAATTTTTGCAAATAGTCACTTAATTTATCTGAAACATAAAAAAAAGGACATTGAAATTTAGGAATGGTTTGAAATGGATGTTTAGTGTGTGTGATCATTGGATTTGTTGGGAGTGTAGGTTGTTACTGTTGGTGTTGTTGGGGGATCTGACCTTAGCAAGATATCAGAACAGCTTGGGGCTTCAGGTTTGTCTTTACCTTGTTGTGCATAACACTACTTACTTATTCATACTGTTTCAATATGGGTTTTGGCTTAAAGTCGGGGATGAAGAGGTTTGCTGACTTGTTTTTCATTTACCAAGCATATGTTTCCATTTCCACTTTTTTGAAGCATGTATTCGTTGTACTTTGCCGAAAATGTGGATTATTAGCTCTTTTGTATTTTCACTCTTCTTTAATTTGATCGGCTCAAAGTTTCATCCCAATTGACGTAAAATGGCTAGTCTCCGTAAGTTTGACATTCACAGTTAGTAGCTTTTTAGTATTAAATTTAACATGGTGCCTTTTAGGATCACTTCTCCATGGATAACAACTGAGTGTTTAAGTTGTGATCTTGCTGATTGTTTCACGGTATATTAATCATTAATGAATTTGCTTTTCGCCTTAACTTTAACCTATGAACTGCTCCGTTTTCTCTCCTTTGCCAGTTAAAACTTTAGTTCCAAGTCTACTGCTATTACCAAAATTTGATGCCACTAATTTTGTAGCACATTAAGCTTCCATATGCCTATTAACCATATCTTTGGTCATGCAGTTATTCATGACTACGATTATGTGTTCTCTGAGAATGGTCTAGTGGCTCATAAAGATGGGAAGCTCATTGGCACTGAGGTATTGTTCACAACATAAAAGACAATATAAACTGGTTTTTTTCCAGAACAACATCTAGGATAGTGATTGTCTGTTATGGCAACATTTCAGGTACAGCTAAAGTTTAGTTATAAATTAGAAATTATGCAAGTAATTTAGCCAATTTATCCTCCATATTTTACCCAGTTTGAATGCTTTTACGGGTTTAAAGGTGCTTGCCTAGTATAGTAGCCTATGAATATGAGGTGAGGTCTTGTGCCCTTAAATCATTGTATACTTCTTTAATGGGTTTTCCACATTTTCTCTTTTCAGAGCCTGAAGACATTTCTTGGAGATGAAAAACTGAAAGTAAGACTTTTCCTTGTTCTGTGTGATAAGTATTCTGTTATCTTTCTGAGCAAGAGCATCCATTTTCAGAGTATTATGGTTTTAGGTGGAGACCAACATACTCTCCCACCCAAAGCTTGTAATGATAATTCTAACACCACATCGTAACTCCCTGCATGTCAAGGGATTAGCTTTTGGTCACAATGAATATTTCCTATAAATCGTATAAAGAAGTCTAAGGCTATCCACTTAACCTCTTTAGATTTCTGTTTCTTATATGTAAGAGGTGGAGTTACCTAATAAACGGCTTATTGCATGTCAATGATATTATTTTCATGTACAATACGTAGCAGTAATTTCTTATATATTTCAAATGTCTGTGCAGGAATTCATCAACTTTACTCTGCACTACATTGCTGACTTGGATATCCCAATAAAAAGGTGAGTAGAGCTGAAGCTTAGAAAACACAGTTTCATGTATTCTGCATGTGTTATTTTTGGTCTTACCCAGTTCAAGCTAAACTTAACCTTTTTTTCATTCTTCAACTATATCTTTAGGGGAACTTTTATCGAGTTTCGAAGTGGAATGCTCAATGTGTCACCAATTGGACGTAACTGCAGCCAAGAGGAAAGAGATGAATTCGAAAAGTATGACAAGGTTAGAACTTTAGTTCTTTCAGGAAAATTCCAAACTAGCAGCTCTTGTTGTTATATGGCACATTTGTTTTTTTGTTGTATTTTGAATAAAAAGTATCAAACTGGCCTTTCAGGTTCACAATATACGACCGAAAATGGTATCTGTACTTCGCGAGAAGTTTGGTCACCTTAACCTGACATTTTCAATAGGAGGACAAATAAGCTTTGATGTGAGTGGTATTCTTTTTGGTTTATTAGAGTACTTGTCAAATATAACGCAAGTATACAGGAAATTACTAAATCTCTTACTGTGCATATTCCACGTAACAGGTTTTCCCTCAAGGTTGGGACAAAACATACTGCTTGAAGTACCTTGATGATTTTCAAGAAATCCACTTCTTTGGTGACAAAACATACAAGGTTAGCACCTTTGCAACTCTGGTCATTACATGAATTATGCATAGCCGATTTACTGCTAGAGGACTGTTAAATCCTCCATAAGGTTAAGAGAAAACCAAAAACATGCATAATTTGATTGTTCCAGAGATCGTGTTTTTTTTTTTTTATGCCATATAAATTTGTTTGACTCTTGACTAAATTTGTTAAACTCTAATGCACAAAATTCAAGCAGAAACTTGAAGATGCTGATATATAATCAGTGTTGGACAATCAAAGTTGTAGATGAAATTTTGTAGTTCGTCATCTTTAAGTTACTTCTTCTGCCTTTAAATGAGTGTCCTACATTCTTAATTTCGACGTGGCAGAGAGAATGTCCACTTTCTTTGTTGAGAAATTAATTTGCTTGAAACATCACTATACATCTTAATCATTTCTGGAAGTCAAATATGATCTTAATTTTATGACCGAGGTAGTAAGTAATTTCATATCCTGTCAAAGAAACTCATATGCCTTGGAATCTGAATTCTCCCACTTCCCCGCATACCTTATAGACATTGCTATTGTTTCTGATGCTAATGAATTTAGTCATGCCTGTGTACGTAATGCAACTCTCTTATGTTTTGGCAATTCAATGTTCTCTTTGGACTTAAAAGCTGGAAATTGGTTGTTTTGTTTGAACAGGGAGGGAACGATCATGAAATTTATGAATCAGAACGGACCGTGGGTCATACAGGTAATCTCTATATTACCACTTCATTAAGCCTTTTGAATTTCTGAAGTCAAGTCTTATCATTTCTTTCCGTAACATATAGTAGCCTGATTTAATCATATTTTCAGTGCTGTATTAGAAACCAGGAACATGAAATCGGAAAGAGGATTAGCCATAAACTTGTTCAACAGTTGTTTCAAATGCATTGAATTGTTCCTCAGATAGCATTTAACAAACTTATGTTTCTTTGTCCTTTGCAGTTACCAGCCCAGATGATACAATGGAGCAATGTAAAGCTCTGTTTCTGGCAAACCCCTGAGGTTAGAGCAATAGGGCTTCAGTTTCATGTCATTTGTAATTTTTATATATTTACTTGTGTTTGTGTTGTTGAATTGACAGATGTTACGCTTATTTTTATAAGTTTCAATAAGAATGATTATTGTTCAATTGTAGCAGCTTTTTTATTTTTGTAGTATTTTTCTATCCGATCGGTTAATCTAGTTGAAGCACTGACTCATAAATCAGTTGGCCTCACTAATCTGATACATTGATCCCATACATTAACAAAAAAAATGCCAAGTTCGAGCCTGGTTTACTCCCATCTTAGATTCCGCAGAGGCGTAATCATTTATATTTTCAGCTGTTAATCTTTTTCTTGGAAAACAAGACTACGGACAATAAATAAACGATTCAATTTCTATAAAATTGACCATCAAAATTTACAGAGAGTAAGTACATATGAACTATGAAGTAGTATGCTACTGCCTCTTCTTGTCTGAGTGACTTTCTGTACAATGTTGTGCGATTTGAATGTGTAATTCGCTATTGCTATACGAGGTCTTCATTGTTCGACCCCTTCGTTTCAATCTGGTTTGATATTAGGAAGTTGTTATATGGCCAGTGTTCCTTCACTGATTTGGTTCTCATCTGGTGATTCTGTGGATGGAATTTTGGGTTTATAAACCGTGCGAGAAAATCCATAACCAAGAGAACTCCCACTGGTTTCGCATAGCTGCACATTCAATGCATAGACTGTTATATTTGTTCGGATATCAGCAAAAGAGTAGTGTTTGACTCTCAAATCATATGACAAGGCAGTAAAATTTATATTCTCCGTTTCAAAATAAGAGCCACATTTCTAAAAATAGGTGTTTCATAGTAAGTGCCCTTCTATTTCAATTAGTAAATTTGGTGTGGATTACCAATTGTTCTCTTCACAAGTGAGTTAACACA
Source organism: Monsonia emarginata (assembly GCA_036897685.1). Lineage (NCBI taxonomy): Eukaryota > Viridiplantae > Streptophyta > Magnoliopsida > Geraniales > Geraniaceae > Monsonia > Monsonia emarginata. Next base: position 6,844 of record JAYMSY010000415.1, on the reverse strand, counting down.
AACTCAGTAGCGGTAGCGCATGACGAGTAAAAGATGGAAAGTTAAGTACAAAAATAAGTATTCCTTAATTTAAGGAAACAGTTCATTGAGACACTTAGGTAGTGTTTGGTTAATATTGTGGCAATAGGAATAGGAATGACCAAATTTGTGGGTAATTTTGACACATTTTGATTCTCATTCTCACACTCCCTCTCTAGGCAAAAAAATTAGTGTCCCAAAAAAGATGGAATGTGATTACCGCCAACGAGGGAATGGGATTCCCTCGTAAGGATCATAAAAACTTTGATATCCTTCTTGTCTACACACACATGCTCCTCATTTAGACATAAGGAGGCTCATTCCCATTCTCATTGCCATTCCCATTGTCACACGCTTAAACAAACGCTACCTTATTTTGGAACGGAGGGAGTATTTGAAAACAAAAAGATGACACACTTCGCATACCTCTGTAAGCTCTGACAGGTGGCGAGACCTGAATTCATTGATTGTTGCTGCAATCTCTGACATGGGCAGCTTAGCCTATACACAGAAACGAGAAAAGGTAAGAATATTAAAGACTCGGTTTTAGGCCAACGTAGAAAGCAGAAGTTGTGCCGAACTAGAAAATACACAAGCATTTTAGCTCCTTATAAACAGCAACATAATATATTTACTCGTGAATTAGCAAATGCAACCTTAAGCCAAAGGGTAGAGAAGCGTGCAATAAAAAAATGTGAAACAATGTTATTATACATGCCTGAATGAGCAGTATTATTATCGGTGGTCCATGGCTGCCATTAGATCTCATTAAGAAAATCAAGCTTGTAAAACAATTAACCGATAGCTCTGTCATTTTAGATATAGATAACAGTAGATGGTCGAGCGGTTAAAGTAGTTGAGTCCCGGGTAGGTGGCAGTATTGCTTATCAGGAAAAAAACAGAAGATGGCTGAAATACCATGAAAATACTCTGCAAATGAGCAAAACTATCTCGTCTTCTAACTATCTAATATACAGTCAACTCAGTAGCTAAGCAAGAAATTGAAAACACGTGTTGCAAAAGCACATTATGGGCAACTAGGTGACGATATATCTACCTGAGCTAGAACAGCAGCAGCTAACTGCAGACTCGGTTCCAAAGTCTCTGGAACAACCTGCAAGAATGTCAGAGTAAGAAGCTACTTAAAGTATGAACAGAAGGATCAAAGAAATTTAGATTGCCGTCACAAAATATATGTATTTAGTGCACGAGACTGAAGAAAACATAAAATATAGTATTGTATAATGTGTAATCATCTTTATGTGAAATAGTTTGAATTATGATATTGTCTAATGAGGTATCAGAATATACCGCAGTAGCTCCAGCCTTTTCCAAATTTAGCCCATGATCAACATCATGAGCACGAACAAAAGTCTTACAGTTGGGGAAATATTTGCTCAAAGCCCACACAGTTCTGTAATTTGCACCAGGGCTATCTAAAGTGATCGCTGCAGCACAAGCTCTCTCTGCACCAACTTTATGGAGGACCTACTCAATTCAGAATTAGACAGCATCAGATAACAAACCTGAATTTCTTGTACGTATAGGTATATGTTCACAGATAGAATTACCTCCCGGCTCCCAGCATCTCCAAAATAAACAGGAAGGTCTAGGGCACGTCCAACTGAAACTCTATCACTGACTTACAGAAAACATAAACCAAAGTTAGTTTTACAATACCCCTTAACAATTTTAGAAGGTTTTGAATATCACATCACAGAAGTAAACTGTGAATAGTCAGAATTCCAAAAAGGTCATTCTGTGCTATTGTCTATATCATGAATAAACTTGATATAGGATTGGTAAACCAGTCCATTTTGCCAATCCGAGAGTAGGATAAAATTAAGAAGGGATGTAATGCTGAGAGTAGGATAAAAGTAAGAAGGGAATGTTAAAGGGAAAAATGGCAAGAACATTCTAATTCCCTGAGTGATGCAATGGAATAAATTGGACAGTACACTCGAGAAAAATAAAGGACAAACTATACATGAGCAAGTGAGAATAATATTTTGACTACCTCCTCACATCAAGAGCAACAAATGGAATCAGTCGTTCTGAGAGAAGCTGAGCAACAATCTGGGAATAACAGAAAAGGAAAACAAGGAAAAAGTGTTCTATTAACAGTTATGCATGATTGACCAATATTAAAAAAAACATGAGGTAAACATTGAAAATACCTGGCCAACTCGCCCAAATCCACAAATGATGATGTGATCCTGCAAATCGTCGGTCTGAAGGAAAAAGAAGATCATTCAGGAAATTAGTCTATGTATCAACCACATAGCATATGGACATGTGAAATAGTCGCCTAAGGAAATTATACAGAATTTCAAATGTTACATACAGGTTATAGTTATTAATTGAGAGTAAATTTGTTCACAATTTAAAAGGAAGCCTACACTGATATGCTACCTACCACATACAAATCACCCTAAGGCTAACTGTTACCGAAGTGATTCACCACCCCTTGTACCAACTGACTCATAGAAAACTACAAAGGATTCTATAACCTCAAGCCCTGTTGGTGATTCTTTAGGACCAGTACCACTGGGGATGCTAAAAGTAGTTGAGTTTTTGGCTTTCATTGGAGTGTTTATAGTAATGTGCAACTTTGCATTCTAACTTCTACCATAGAAAAAAAGAGTTTCTCACATATACTTTAGATAGTGCGTTGTGCATAAGACTTTCCTAGTTTAGCCTGTTCCAGTAAAGTTCCCCCAGACTTTCAAAAACAACTTGACCCCTTCAGAGATACATCTTCACTTCAGCACAAACATTAAAATCGTAACCGTCTCACCATTTTAGATTTTCTTATTAGTTCCGAATATTAAACTATAAATATGCTCTCAACTACCCAGCAGTTACTTATCTCGCATAAAATATAATTCATATTTTTTGACATGGCAAAATAGTCACAAATTCAAATCCTACAGCAGCTACACAGTAAAAAAAACCAAAAATTTGAACAGAAGTATTACCATTAATACTACTTTTTTTTGGACCAAAGCTGCTAAAAAGTTGAGAGAGAGAGAGAGAGAGCTTGGGTACAAAAGCAAGACAAAAAGCTCCATAGTAACTATAAGACACTTGAATCAGACTGCTATTGGTGTAGGCAATTAGTTAACATATATTTACTAGTCTGCAGTACATTGTTCTTCCATCGAAATAGTCGGATTAGTTATACAAATTATCCTTATTAATCTCAAGCAAACCAAGTGCAACTTAGATGCATAATGTTTCCACGGATTATGCAGATGAATCATAGTTCTGGACTTAAAGACCACTAAGAATTGAAATCTATCATATCCATCTAGCTTCAAACTGAAAAACATTATGTGCAGAGGAAAATATTAAAGATTATGCCACAACAACTAGAAATGCCTAATCTGTATTTAACAAAATGCTCAAAAACCAAGAGCAGTGAACCCTTGAACTAGCATTTTACCTCACTCTCTACAGGTAATAAACTTCGGACATCATGAGCCTCGAAACGAGAAGCAATTAACTGGCCTCCAGCAGCTAGCCATGGTGTGAGGGCCATTGAAATTCCCACCACAAGAAACAGCAAAGATGATAGCTGAGATGACATTATGCCCTGCATTATAGCAAAGATCATAAAATCATCAGTACCAGAGGTAGCCAAAATGCTTTACTGAGAACTATAGATGTTACAATCAACAGTAAAGACAACGCAGATCTCCCTAGAAATAATTATGTTGTTTCAGCATTTCCCTCAAACAAGAAAATAGGTTAATCAATATGCTAAATGCTATTTTTGAACAACTAAGTAAAAATATCATTTATAAAGCATCTAAAACCCATGACTACCAAGGCATGGGAGACATCTGTGAGTGATTAATGCATCAAGTTGAATTATATATTTATGGTATTTGGCAAAATGAACTGTAAATCTAAATCCGCAAATATCACAGAAATGGCGTCGAGGGATAACCTGATTAACAGCTTCACCAAAAGCCACAAATGCAAATTCTCCACCCGGAGCAAGAAGAAGACCAGCTCTTATTGCAGATATCAATGAAATACCAAAAACTCTACCAACTACTGCAACCAATATAGTCTTGCCACCAATCAGGAGTCCCAAGGTCCCCATAATGACAGGAAAGTTCGACAGTAGAAGTTTAAGATCAATGGACATTCCAACCTGAAAACTCACAAAATATTACTATTAATTATGAAAATCGAGGAACCTTTTTAATCAATACACTAATAGTGTGAACTTATTAAGATCAATCATTGTCCAAAATGGATATCACAGCACGTGGAGGTAGACAGCCCACCGGAAACAAACATGTCCAGGTCAAGCAAGTAGTACTCTTGATCCTTCTCATTGATCCAGTGGAATAATTGATATCATGATATCTTTTTATTGACAGCTCAAGTTGTTTTTCCAAATAGCAAATTACGGAAACAAATATCCCACTGGACTACAGAAACTATGATTATGAGCGAACAGACAGATAAGTAGCCACAATTAAATGCCATGGCAGTACACCCACCGTCATAAAGAAAAGACCCAGTAGGAGACCACGATACGGAGCAATATCCGATTCAACCTGTAAGGAAAATTCAGTCTCCGCAAGCAGCAAACCAGCCAAAAATGCTCCCAATGCCATTGAAAGTCCAGCCTGTATGAGAAGTACAATAATCACACTCATTAAATCAATACATGTGATTCATTTCTTTCCTAGATTCACGCCACCTGCTTTGTCAGCAAACCATTGTTAAGGAACAAAGTATGAGTACAATAATTACACTTATTCAATTGCATACCCTGGCTGTAAGAAGACTAGTCCCCAGAATGACAAGGAGTGTATTGGCAGAGAATATTTCTGCATTCCTATTTTCTGCAATTTGCTTATAAATTGGTCGTAGCAGCTGCAAATCGCATAATAGAAAGATGGTGCTTCAGTATGCATAAAGCTAGAGAGAAGAGAAAGAAAACAGAAGAAAGAACAGCAGACTGTAATTGAAATCCATATATTTTCCATTATCGAAGATATCAAAACAACACAGCACATGTCTGTAGCTTCCAAATCCCAATAAGCCCAACTATGTGAACTGAAGTTTTTAGCTTAATTCCCCAAGATAAAATTACTAATAACTGAAAACATATAAGATATTCAATAATAAATTATTTCTCAAGCCTTTGAAATAAATTTTATGCATTTAATTAGGGGTAATAAGCTCATCACCAACAACCATTGTGTGTCAACATGAATTTGGTCAAAGTATTGCTAACAAGTATGTGGGTTTAGGTCAAACTTAATCCCGTTCATCAACTAATCCAGCCTATTTAACTAATTATGTTGTGCTTGTTTTGAATCCACTAACCCACACCCATTTAAGATTTTGACCAATTAATTTATTATGTATGATTTGTTGTAGGGTATCATATTAGTTATTAAACAAATAAGAATTTTTCAACGAAACAAGATAACTGAATCAAAGTCATCTTGCATGACCATGTAGTGTCAATAATGACCGATATAAGTTAGATGATCAAGCTGACAAAAAAAGTTACATGATCAAATGTTTCAGGTAGGGTCAATGCAGACCCATTTGTTTAGCGTGTCATGTTCATGTCATGTCACCCTTAAGCATGTCATGGTGTGTCGAGCGGTTAATAAATGGGTTGTGTTTGTGTCAAATAACTCAGCTAGTTCAATAATAGTTTATGTCAACGACTACTCAACCTTCAACCCAGAGAAACACAGCCCATAAACACAATTTGCCACCCCTTAATACCATGATCATATTGATATAATAACAATCAGCAGCCAGACAACAGCCCACACTCCATGGACACATAATAAATCCAGAAGTTCCACATGTTATCATATCATCCAGATATCACAGATATTTTTTTCCATAAAAATGTGCTTTGTGTTGCAGTCAAAGTTTCTTATCAGGATGTAACGGAATATAAACTACAAACTGCTATGTCCATTGTACAAAGCACAATGAACTACAAAGCTAAAAGTGTTTTGAATATATGACACCTACCAGGCGTCCACCAGCAATTATGGCAGTGATTGCAACTACAGCCTTAACAGCAGCTAATCCAAGAGCTTCAGCAATGGCTTTTAAAACAACCCGCCAAACAGCAGATAATATTAGCCATGATGGCAACATGAGCATCAGTAAACACACCAGTAGTTACTGCAAGAATAACCTTCAAAAGGCTGCTCATTTACAAGCTTTTAGCCCTTGTGTATTCTTAACCATGATCAGAAAGCAAAAGTAAAGATGAATAAGATGCTGTAATACTAGAGAATGTTACCCCTCCTTTGGACGAATTTGGTGAAATAAGAGGTATGAGTATAAGCAGAACAACTACAGCCAAATCCTGAAGGGCACCAAAAGAAAGGAAACAATTAACTAAGTCATCATTTTGCAAAACATATGCAATCACATGACAGAGAAACCATGACAAGTAACAAAATTGCCACAAAGCAAAACATGAATGCAAGCAGGTTGACAGTCAAATGCAATTGAGAAACATATGCAATTACATGACAAGTAACATAATTGTCACAAAGAAAAACATGAATGCAAGAAGGTTGACAGTCAAATGCAAATTGAGAAAACCATCAGCTCGTCTACACTGCATTTAACTTTTCTAAATAAAATAATGCTTGATGAAGAGCATAGAGTAGCAGAATATTCTATTTAGGGGTTCATAGAATGTAGATATGTTCATATGCACAGTCAAAGTTACTAAACCATACAGTTGTAAACTTTAAAGGTCATACTCCAATACCTGTGTGTAGTGTGAGCTGACTGATGCCAATACAGTGCAGAGAAA
>JAYMSY010000414.1:0-12200 GCA_036897685.1 Monsonia emarginata | reverse complement strand
AATATTTGAAATTTTGTAATAGGTAAACAAACGTTATATTATTTACTATCCCATAATTTTACAATCTAGGATTCTGGAATCATAACATTGCCAGAATCGGCGTATTTTAGAATTCTCAAACCAAACGACACCTGCATGTTTATTTAATCGTTTCATTACTATACAGTTAATCTAGTATTAGGACACGACACGCAAGTAGACGCATTGTGTCGTTAAACGTGTTGATTCGTGTTGTACAATATAGTGCTCTTGTTTCATACGAGTTGTACTTGTGTCATGTGAATATGACTCATTTAAATTTAAATGTCATGCCAACCCATTTATGACAATGTCGTGTTTAATATGCCAACATGATTAATAAACATACAAACTCATACAATATAACCTCATCTCTCAGCGTGGCGCGCACAAATTGTCTCTCTTAGGAGTTGTAAACTCGCAAAAACTTGTGTCATAAGTCTTTAAGTTTTAATATATTATACATGCAGAATCCTTTAATGACACTAATGGCAAAGTAGATCTCATATGCTCGTTATATTAAGATTTATGAATTTTAGATGCATTTTTTAAAGTTTAAAATCATGACGACGCGTAAGGTCTCAATGATCCATGAATATTGAGAACATATGACTTTAGTTATGCAGTCCAAAATTCCAAAAAAAATTATCCAATAACATAACGATGTCATTAGGACAAGATTAATGGAGCAGTCCATTTGTCTAATTGCCACATCAAATCAGTGAGCCCACACCCTATAACAGTCAGAGGAGACCAGTGCGTACATTAATGGACAGCTGACGTGCATGTTGGATCGCTGACCTGATATTCACGTCAACTATCCTTCTTTCTTTTAGATGCGGTTGACATAAACTAACACAATGACAGTAACAGAATGACAGCCCATTGTATATGAACTTGATTAAACTACAAATTGGCACCTAAAACTAAAACAAACAAAAAAATGATCAAGAAGTTTCACATGGCAAGATGGAACCTGTAGCCAATCAAGTCCCTATTAGCCACTCACCACCCAATTTCAATTTGACACCTTTGATTCTCCTTTTTCACCTTCCCTTTATTCTCTCTCCATCTCTGCATTTGAACTCATCTATCCACAGCCGCCACCACCAGCAACCAAACCACCCAACAAAACCCCACCATTTTTGGGTTCTGATTCATCTCTATATATATTGCAACTTTCTCTCTTTCTTCTCTCCGAAGAAACCCACCTGATTTTCCCGCTTTTTCTCGCCCCGATTCCTGAGAATCCCAATCTTTTCTCAACTGGGTCTTCGCTCAATCCACCTTCTTCTTCGTGGGTTCTTCATATCTTGCTCTCTCACTCTCTCTTTTCACCTTTAAAGATTCAACAAAAAGGAAATTTCTCAGTGAACCCGAATCGTTCATTGTTCTCTTCTAAGTTCTATCAGCATTTCCTTGTTCAGGTCTTCTTTTATTTTTCTAGATTCCTCAGTTTTGTGCTTTTCCCTGAAAAAGGAGATTCCAAATTCAATGCCCTTTTAATCATCCCCCAAACCTCGCTCAATTGAATCACTAGGAAATGATTTTTGATCTGTAATTGGGGTGTTTGCTATGGAGACTCTGTACCCAGCTTCGCACGTTTCGAGCTCGGACTGGTTCGTGTCGGAGACGCCGGTCCGGAGCTGGACCAGAGAAGAGAACAAGCAGTTCGAGACCGCTCTCGCCATGTACGACAAGGACACGCCGGACCGGTGGCTCAAAGTGGCGGCGATGATTCCGGGTAAGACGGTGTTCGATGTGCTGAAGCAGTACAAGGAATTGCTCGAGGATGTTTGTGACATCGAAGCCAGTCTGGTTCCGATTCCTGGCTATCTGGCCTCTCCTTTCTCGTTGGATTTGGTGGAGGATCGCAATTTTGACGGCTGCCGGAAGAGATCTTCGGTGGCAAGGGGCTTTGAGCAGGAGAGGAAAAAAGGGGTTCCATGGACAGAAGAAGAACATAGGTAAAAAATTCTAAATACCCTTTTAATGTTGTGTTTGGTTGATGAGAAAATTGATGGAAAGTTGGTTTCTTTAAATGGGTCTTGATCAGTTTGATCACTCCATTTCATCTTTATGGTCTTCATAGGCTAGATAGAAAATGGGTTTTTGTTGGTTTCTGAATCTATAATGGTTTCTGTCTTTGATTGTTTTGTGATATGGATTTACATACTCGCCGAGTAGGTGTTACAACTTCGCGAGTGTATCACCCCAGCAGCTGCTTGCTGGCGAAACTACTGTAGAATTCTGCTGCGAATTAAGATGAACTGCATTTTAACCATTTGACAGCTTCTAATCTAAATTAACAGGTAATACGCGATTAAAAGCGGGACCCGCAAAAGAAGCAAACAAACAAGTTCAAGTGTTCAACTTCCATATTCCGTTTCCACAACCGAGCGAGCGACCAATTTTTTTCTCCGTCGATAAAATGGCCAATCTCTCGTCGTCTCCGATCGTCTGTGCTTCTTTTAATCAAGACAATAGGTCTATGTTTTCTCTTTTCTCCTCGAATTCACTCAATTTCAACACTGATTGTTTCTTAGGTTTCTTCCCCAGGAATTTTTGTGAACTTCTTTTTATGCTTTTCACCGAATCAAACTGATCATTTCACCGAATTGTGTTTTTTATGTTTCAGTTTCTTCGCTATAGGGACCAGAACTGGCTTCAAAATATTCGACTCCAATACTGGGAGGCTCTGCTACGAGAGAGGCAAGTTGTTTAACCCCAATCATCATACATAAATATCTCTCTCTGACTCTGTTAATTGTTGGGAATTACTGAATTTATATGACTCTGGATTTTCTTAGTTAATGTGTCAATTTCACATCTCTCAGTTTTTTTAGCTCATAAGCTAAATTTTACTTCGAAATCAAGGCTGAAACCCACCAAGGAAAATCAGTCAATATGGCAATTCAAGCAACCTGCTCAGTGCTCAAGTTTAGTTTCAACCCTTACAGGTGATATGGTTTCACATGCCTTTGTGTTAAAATGGAGAGGCCAATAGCTACACCCGGCTTTTCATTGACCTATAAAAAGCTTATGACAAAGTTCCCGGAAAAGTTTTTTTGATGAGTACATCTTCAATATTGAGAGATTTTTCCGTTATGATCTGGTTGCATTAAGGGTTGGCTGTAAGATCTTTCCTTATTGTATTAGCCATTATGTGCTCATAGGATCTCTTCAAGAGTAGATTTGAGGTTGAATGAAAAGTTAGTCAGATGGAGAGAAGGGTTAGAATTCAAGCAGTTTAGAATAAGTGTGAACTCAAAGCAAACACGACAAGTGTAATTTGAGGAAGAATAGGGGTTTAGCGGTGTTCAATCATGATTGTTAGAAGATATGGAGTTACCAAAAAGTGATAATGTTAAGAATATTGAGAGATTGAAAATGATGTTAGAAATAGGACTAATATTGGGTGGTTGATGTAGAGGAGGGTTTTAGGTAATCTTTCTAACACAAGAATGGCTGTAAACCTCTAATGCTAAAGGCAAGTATTCTATGCCGGCCATTAGGTCAACTTGTATAGCATGTTGGGCTAAGAAGTGGATTCAAAGTCCTAAGATGGGGTAGTAGAGACTAGAGGGGAAAATGGTTTTGTGGAGGTGTGGTAACAGTAGAAAGATGGGATGAGAATGACGCTATATGGCTAGAGTTGGGGTATAATCAACTGAAGATAAGATGAGGGGAAAACGACTAGATTGTTTTGGACATGTGTAAAGTTGAGAGATTAATGACGTTGTAAGGAGAGGAGATACCAAAGGAGTCAAGGGTAGAGCTAAGTTAACATGAAAAAAAGTAGGAAGAAAATACATGATAACATATTTGCTTAACATAGGAGATAGCATTAAATAGGATAGAGAAGTAGAATACTGGTGGAAGATCCTTAGGAGTTGCTAAAGGGTTCATAATGCCAGCCCTAGTATCTTTTGAGAAATGAGTCAAATGACTTGATTGTTGCTGTTGTCTCATAACAATTCATAACTACTAATGGCGAGACTAATCAATAGTGACATGTTTTTTTGGATAGAATCAATAGTGACATTTAGTGCTTTATATGGTGCAATATATTTTCATGAATCACACAAGCACTTCTTATGTGTAATGGAGCTTAATTTTGGTCAAGGAAGGATGTGATGTGGACTTCCTTTTATGAAGCATGTGAAGGAAGGAATGAAGTATGGAATTTCACCTGCAAAGTGTGCATTTGAATGTAGTTCTTGCTTGTATTGAGATGATAAATTAGACTTATCCTAAACTGAGTTTAGTTCTTTTGAGTTTTGACAGATGTTGGAGCTTTCAGTATTGTAGAAATGCTTTTCAGTTCCAGTCTTCTAGCCATTGTTGGAGCGGGTGAACAGGTGCTTGTGCTATGCTTACATTTCAATATATAGCATCCTTTCAGTTGGCAAATGTTCTGATTAATTACTAAATATTCCTCTATTTGATTGGTACAGCCGTCTTTATCTCCACGCCGTCTCTGTCTGTTCAATACTACAACTGGAACTGCGCTCCGAGAACTAAACTTTTTGACTTCAATCCTTGCTGTTTGGATCAATAGGAAAAGGTGAAAGATCAACTTTAACAAGTAATCATTGTTGTTTATGCATGATTTTAGGGTAATACTTGGTTTTAGAATTTTCATTTACCTGTAGGTCTAGAAGAAATTGTTTACATATCATTCAAACAAAAACAATATTTGAACTTTGTTAAAGCTCATAATATCTTTTTGGATGGAGAACTATGCAATTTTAGCACTTGTGCTTTATGATGATTGATGAGATAAGATCATCTTTTACTTTTTTTCCCTCGGGTTGGGATTATTGAAGTTGGAGTAAGAATCTGGCATCTTTTTGAGTTGTTATCTATTAGTATTATGGCATTCTAAAACTGGATGCCATTAGAAGTATGTCATGTGCCTGTCACCTGTTTCCAGCATAATAGTGTAAAATTGAACTCAGGAAACAAGTTATGCCACCATAGTGTCTTGCAATGGGTTGGGTAACGGAATGATATACTAGGAATAGAATACGATTAAAGTTGGGTCCAAACAAAAAATGTTAGAGGGTCTAAGCTTGGCTAGTTGAGGCAGTCATAAACTATTAAACTGGAGTCGTGGAAAATAAATTTCATACAGCCTCTTCTGCTACCCAATTTTGTATACTTACACATTTTTTTGTCTCATCTAGGTTTCATAGGTGGCGTTTTCAACCAAACACCAGTCCAAAAGTTCAATAAAATCAATATGCATTCCCTGGCCTCGTCCTTAGACCTTGTAGTGAATATCCTTGACGATGCTCCATGATTTGTGAAAAAAGAAGAGGTTAGTGCAGCATGATTCTTTATTCTTGGATGGAAAGCACCTCTCTCCCAGACTTACCCTGCTTTTAAAAGTTTGATATATTATAGGTTACCAACTTGATAGGATATTGATTATGGAGGCCTACTTTTTTCTTATGCTTATTTAGATGGTTCTTAATAACTCTTCCGTGCATTTAGTTTCAAAATCATGGAAGTCATAAGTGCTGCTGTGGCTATCCTTATGAATAACAAGTTTGCATGGTTATGTAGTAAGACACAATTTTTATTTTTCATGGATTCCTATGAGTCTAAGATTGAGTTCTATCTTGATAATATCTTTTCCTTGTGTTCTGCCTATTAGTTTTCTGTACATATGTTTATTTTCATGGGAAATGGCTTGGTCATTGTTGTATTCAATTTTCATCTTCATATGAACAATTAAGAGTTTAAGGTTGAGGCCTATTTGGATTTCAACACATCTCATGATTAATCTCGTGATTTTCAAGCTTGTATTTTTATTAACATGCTCTTTCAGTTAATGCAGACTTGTTGTTGTTTTACAAGAAAAGACATACATTTATGATTCAAATAGTCTTGCAATCTTGGACTCTATAGATACAGTTTCAAACCTAAAAGGTGAGATTGGAGTTTCTCTGTTATGTACTTTTTAGGTTTTTGTTCAATATATCTTGTGATGACGAAGCGGTGACCATATCTCTTATTATACTCCCTTTTGTCCCAAGTTAAGTGTATCATTTGACTATTTGTATGGTTGAAGGATTTCAATATTTGTGCTTGACTTTCCAGTTTCCACTAATTGGTCTCATGTGTTGTCTTATCTCCATTTTGACCAACTAATGGAGGGATTCAATTGGTCATCAATGACTAGTTTACTAACTAAATTCGAAATGGGTCACTTATTGTGGGACAACTATTACTAGAAATGGGAGAAACAGGACACTTATTTTTAGACGGGGTAGTAATATATTTTTTATTTCCTAGATATGAAATGATAATATAAAGCTAGTCAAGATTTCAACTATACTAAACATTCTCTGTTCGTCCCAAAATAGGTGTCCTACTTTCCTAATTTGGATGTCCCAAACTATGCATCCATTTTGTGTTTCAGTTAGTTACCTGAGCATGCATTATCAATAATATCCCTGGATAAGTTTGTTGAAACTAGTTGAGTGGTGGACACATAAGGTTTAAGGATGGGTAATCAAGCACTAAAAAGTTGATGTTTAACTTTCGCAACTAGTCAAATGGGACATATGTTTTGGGACAGAGGGAGTATAATTGTTTTTTAGGCAATTGCGTAATGCAAATCTACCTTCTAGGTGTTTAGTGATCTTGGGCCTTCTCACCCTAAAAGCTAGCTCAAAGGGTGAGAGAGTGAGACATTCTCTCACACTTACCACACCCAACCCCTTTTACAACCAATATGGGGCAACAACACAACTATCTTCTCTTTCACACATTGGGCGTAAATTGAAATATTTGTCACTTTAATTACTCAGAATCCACTGGGTCCAAACTTTGGGGCCTGGTATGGAGTTGTTGAAAACTTGAGCTTTGATACCACTATGATGGGAGGAGAACACACAATATTTCCCGGCTTTGTATGAACCTAGTAAGAAGTAATCAAGCCAGCAATAAGAGCGAAAATAAATCAAGCATAAAGAACACACACAAATTTTAACCCAATGCGGGAAAAGTCACAGGACTAGAGTCCATCCAAAATCTTCACTATCACCAATAATGGGTAAGTTACAATGATTCTTCCTAGTACAACAAGAGGCATGTAACTACACAAATCATTATCATAATCTTGTAACAGTCGTCAAGATATATGAAACTGGAAGAAGAAAGGATTAAAGAATCGTTCCTGAAATGGGCAGGCATTTATAATACCCAAAAGCTGAATCTGTAACTCCATGCGAATTTCAACTGGATCATCTTTGGTCAAGAAATTGTAAAGCTTGATCTATGGTTTATAATCTTGGAATTGATATAACATTTGTGAACTGTGCATAACTGATACCGTATTTAATTCTTTCATTTCTTCTCGACAGGACTTAGTGCATTCTCCCCTAGTTTGGATGGGTGCTTCTTGGCTGTTCCTGCTAGCACAACTAAAGGATCAGTTTTGGTATACAATGTAATTAAGCTGCAATCACATTGTGAGGTTATTGCACCCATCTTTTCCTCTAAAACCTCTTGTTAAAAATGTAATGTATGATCATGATACATGACAGGAAATCAGGACTCCACACTGCTTTGCAGTCTTATTTGCTCATGCTATACACGATTTCCTATTTATCTTTTCAACATGAAATTGAAAGATTTAATTTGTTTTAGCCATAGAATGAGAATCATCAAGATGTCAGCTTGGAAATCATTTGATCTTGTATGTTTGCTTATTTTGCTACAATTAGCTTTCAAATTCCTCTTAGAGAGCTTTGATTATAGTGTAATAGATGGAATCTATATTCCATAGCTTTTAGAAGAAATTTATTATTGATTGTGGAGAAATATCTATCTTTTGTGTGCGTTTCTCAGTAAACTATGTTGCCGTTGTCTCCTTCCACCCTTGTCGCCCGCACAGGCTGTTGCAGAGAAACAATACTCTACATTGATAGTTAATTTAGAGGGCTACTTGTGTGTTTTCTTAATTAGCATGATGCTCAATGTTTGAGATTTGAACTGCATGACGAACTGGAAAAAGACAAGATAAAATGTTTCTGCATGCTGTACTTAGATTATGTACATGTTCTTGCCTGGATCATTTTAACATCCCAGTGCGACAATTTGTTATATTTTTCTTGTAATAATTAAATTGATAATTCAAACAAGTAGTGTTTCCTCTTATAAGATTTTTGTACTTGAACTGTAATATTAGTAGATAGTTCTCCAGCAAGTAACAACTGCTTGAGCAGAGGTCATTCATGCTAGCTATAGATTGGTTTGAAGTTTGAAGTACAATTTAGAGAAGCTAATTTCCTGAATTTCTCTGCCTTTTTAGAGTCATTTAGGCTAAGGAATGAAGGTACTCCCTCCATTCCAAAATTAGTGTCCCATTTCACTATTTGCAAAATTTAAGGATTCCAATTTTTATGTTTGACTTTCCACCATTTGCCCTCATATGCCAACATGTCTCTATTTTAACTTAACTAATTGAGGAATCTAATTGGTAATCTATCACTAATCTACTAACTAAAGTAGAAATGGGACACTTATTTTGAAACATCTTTTTTTTAGAAATAGGACACTTATTTTGGAACGGAGTACTTATTTTGACATTTCATAGTTCTGTTCAATTATACCCTCATTGCTTATGGTTGCAGATAGATGCACATCGCTCACCATTGGCTGCAATTGTCTTATCATCCAACGGGGCATATGTAGCAACAGCATCTGAGCAGGGGACCATAATCAGAGTTCATCTGGTTTCAGAAGCAACTAAGGTGAGGGATAACAAATCATGTATTTGATGAACTTTATACACTTACAAATAATCTATATCATGTTGATTCCCACCCACTATAACATAATCACATATGTGGGCATCCTGCCAATTTTTTGTACTCATTCCAGAGTTCATAAAAGAAAATTGTCAACTTTCAAAAACTTGCTGAATGAATGAAACCAAAGGAAGATGAAAGTGAAAGAGTCCCAAGAAAAAATCTGGGAATTGTTTATCCATGCAATACAAAGTTAATTAGAACGCTACCCATCTGCCTTGCTACAGTTTGTGACTATTAAGAAAACAGATTAAACAATGTTAAGATGTTTTACCATTTGTGTCTCCAGTGCAGTTTCTCACTATATCTCTGAAGTGATTAGTGTTTTATTTGGTATATAATGACAAGCAACCATTTATCTTTTGCAGTCATATAGTTTTCGAAGAGGAACATACCCATCAACAATATATTCCTTATCATTTGATCCATTAACGCCCCTTCCAAGTATCCTTGCTGCCACAAGTTCTTCTGGTTCTGTTCATGTTTTCTCTCTGGCATTTGCTTTAAACCAAAGGTGATATTTACATCTACCTAATCATCTTACGCAGTACTACTGCTGTCATGCATCTTCATGTTTGCTGGATAGAAATCCTTTTTATTAACATGTGCCGTGTTTATTGTGATTCTTTTATATTATGCTTCAATCTTAACTTCCATCATTTTCATATTGGTTTCGCTCATCTGTACTTGCAATAGTTAAAAAATATATATAACTGAACCTTCATTAGTGTACTCCATCAATGGCATCGTTATTTGGGTCTTTAGTTTTCCTTTCTAAATTTCACATAGGCCTCTCTGATTACATTTTCCTCGTCAATGGTGTTTTCTTCCTTTGCCTTGTGTTGTTAAACTGGTCTTTTAGGACTTTTCTTTTCAATTAAGTTGTGGTGATCACCTCGAAGGTGTGTCAGCAGAGATCTCCCCTCATTATGAGTATGTCAACCTCAATATCACATACTCGTTCCATACTTTAGTAACTGACCTGTCAACTCCTGCGTACTAAAAACTACGGAAAATTTTACTTTATTTTAAATCTCGTAAGACAAATCTTTTAGCTATCATAATCATTTTATAGTTTAGATCATGAGGGAATGCCGTACCAGGAAGTAATCATAGCGGAGGGTAGTGAGATTTCTTGGAAGTGGGGATAGTTTTGTAGTTATTAGCTATTACAGACAGTAACTGATATTTTATCCTAACCAAAACAAGTTTGCTCTTCCTTCAGCGGCAGACTCGCAATGCTTACTAATTGCTAAACTTGAAGCAAACTCTTCAGATTTTATCAATAATTTTATAAACTATAGCCTATAGGACGGTAAATGGCATGAAGAATTAGGAAGGTATTCTGTTCTCCTTTACATTAGTGCTGGTATCTGATATTCTTTTTTTATTTTTGAAGCAAAAGGCCCAGTAGCATTCTTGGATCGATATTACCTGATTCAGTAAGTGATGCATTGGATCCTGTTCAACATCATCATCATCTACTTCACAATGCTGTTCCTGCAGGAATCAAGAGGTACAGATAATGTCTTTGACCAGAAATTATTCAACAGTCAACTACAGTTAGGTTGTGGGCTTTGGGGGCGGGCTACTGGGGATGCTATTAGTACGCTAAGTCTGAATAGGGCCTACTATTTACTCAGTTCTTTTCCTTTGTAATTGTGAGATATTTTTTTCTATTGCAGCTATGCAGTGATACGCAAAGTAGAAAAGATTGGCAACACCACTTCAGAGGCAATGTGTTGCAGGTGAGTTATTTGAGATGATGTCCAAAGGGATGTGTAGCCGACAATATATGATGATAGATTCCACTTCCCTCGTCTAGAATTAATACTATATGATATGATTCGAGAAACATAACTCACATGAAAATGTAGTGTGCCCCTCAACTTTGAGCTCAAAATTGAATGATGAGACTGGATAATACAAGTGCCAATATGATGACTACATTCTCGTAGGTGCTGTAATTAGCCTAACCATTCGAACCAGTATGATTGATGCTTCAAAACTGGTTAGTTCTTAAATTTTAAATTGAGGCATATTGGAGCCCAGCCAATCACATTCACATATCTTGTTTAGGGACTGGTTTCATCTTCCTCGAGGAGTTTCTAAACGTTGTGAAATGATTTATGTTAATTGCTATGTTTATTTTTGGAGTTCTTTTTATACTAGCTCATGAATTGCTGTAATTTTTGTCATGTTTCCAGGGCCACTATATCTATTATAACGTACAACGGCTACTTCCAGGAGTACAGCATGAGTGTTAACAAGCAGAACGAGTGTTCGTGGAGTTTGGAAAGTAATTTTAATCTATTGACAGTGGTCTCAGATAATGCCACTGTTTGTTCAACATATTAGCTGAACTACATATTTTCTCGTACATATGGGTTTATATTTGTTACATTGGTGAGCATAAACATTGTTTGTTTGATAATTTAAATACAATCACGACTGGACGCGCTCAGCATGTTTAAATAAATGGATGTTTTTTCTTGTGAAGAAAGCCTCTTAATTACCTAATGGAGTGAGGAAGGGTTGACAATTGGGTCGTGTTCATATCAAAGTTATGTTGTGTAGTGTTGAGAATATGCTAATCTGGGTCTGACTTATTTAATAATCGCGTTGAAAAGTGAAATTTGGGTTCGACCCATTTATAAACGGGTTAGCCCGATACAATATGTTTACTATTTAAATGGGTTAGGTTAGCACGATATGATTTGAACAGCTTTATATAAATGGGTTGTTTGTAGCCGTTTATTTAAATGGGCACCGGTAGTAGCCCAATTAACTAAACGTGTCGTGTTATGTAGGTGAGACATGAACATGACACATTTAACTAATTGTGCTATAGTTTTTAACTCGAGTCTGACTCGTTTACCTAATCTGTCAATGTAAGTCGATTTATTTCATGCTCACATGCCATGTACCAAATTACTGATCCTAAAGGGAGGGGTTTGACCAATGCTCCTCCCAGATTTATTGATTATTTTACCAAACAGATGTTTCCTATCACATTTTAAGGCACAAAATATTAGTATTAGTCCTTCAATTAACATCATCTTATTCGTTACTAATAATGGAAACATAACTACTTCTACAGTTCTAGCGAGGTGCCAATATTGGTTATCTTGTCAATAACATTAAAAAGAAGAAAAAACAATTGCATTGATCAAGATTTGTGTGGTGTTAAGAGCATGTAAAATGGGGACTCTTAAGATGATTCTTCACCAATTCTTAGGTGATTCTTATTTTCGCATCGGATTCTACCACTGTGGAATCTGATTCTTATGGCGATGCGAACTACAAAGATGCGAAGTTGGCATCTCTGTTGGCATCGCTCTCTCGCCGAGAGGACAT
>JAYMSY010000413.1:0-12202 GCA_036897685.1 Monsonia emarginata | reverse complement strand
GGGATGTCGAGACCTGATGCAGAGGGGGGTTGGTAGTTGTAGTGTCTCGACAAATACATTTTTGATAGTCGGGAGACTTTTTAGCAGCTGCCAACCATTATGGAATGTAGTTGTGGAGTCCGTGGGACCCATTGTGGAGCCCACATTTTGAGCTCCGCAGCCATTAGAACTGACCTAAGAAGCAACCTACATGTGGGGTGAGAATGATCTCTCCAATAAACCATTTTTAGCCTTAAAATAAGCAAATAGATTGGTTTTATTTGGATTTTTGCTTGGTTTGGTTTTTGAGTAAAACAAAGAAAGACAGTGACTCCTTATCTAATCACAATAGTGTTCTCTCATTTCCTTTTCTTTTTTTGCTGAGTAATGGACCATTTGGCTGAATAGTAGTCACTCTTAGTGTCACAGCTCAATTCTCAAAAACTTCACAACAAAGAGAGAGAGAGAGAGAGAGAGAGAGAGAGATTTGGGTCTTCTTCTTCTTCTTTCTTCTTCAGGTTGGCCATGGCAGCTAGGAGGATCTCTTCATTGCTCTCTCGTTCACTGTCAACTATTTCTGGGTCTGCTTCTTCACTAGGTGACCTCTCAACCCAAGTTTTGATTTTTTTGGTTGTTATCTGAGTTTTGCTTAATGGGTTGAGCTCTATTTGTGCTTGATGTTTGTTTTGTTCCTCCTTTTTTTCACACCTAAATATGATGACAAAAAATATAACAAGGGTTGTTCTTCTTCAATTTCAGTGATGATAAAATTGATAATCATGTTTGTGATTTGGGTTTTACTGAAATTGTTTCTGAACTGTGAAAAGATTTGAACTTTGGAATGGAAACAAAAAGCCCACTTGGAATTGGAAATTTAAGAACCCATTTTTGCATGATTGATCTCTCCTTCTGTTTGTAATTAGTCTTCTGTGAAACTCTGTTTTGGTTGCTGTTTTGTGAAACTCTAGTGAAAATTAGAAATTTCACAATTTCATTTTTTCCCCTATTTTGATTACCCAAGAAAGTGGTGGAAATGTAAAATCCAATGATCTTTTTCTGGGAAACCAAACAGAGGGTTCAGTATGTCTGTGAACAATTCTGGAATTAACACATGCCTGTATGAGTGTGTGTGTGTGTGTGTATATAACTATATATACATATATATTCCCCTGTGTAGTTTATATCCTAATTTGGGAAAATGGACTAGTTTTTTCTCATCATGATTGAGGATTATCTCTAATGAGCTAGAATTTGGAAATTCAGTTCCTTAATACTATTTTTGTGAGTTTTGATGGTAAATTACAATTGGTGAATATTGAAACCATGATCATACACAAACTATACCGTAATGTAAGTATAGTTTACAGCTTGGACTACACCCTTTGACTATGTGAAATGTGATTTTCAGGAAGGGTTTCAAGCAGTGGGAGATTCATCAGCAGGTACAGCACCGCTGCGGCGGTGGAGGAACTAATCACTCCACGAGTTCAAATCCCTCACACCCAAATTTTGATTGACGGGAAATTTGTAGATGCAGCATCAGGTAATCCTTTATTCGTAATGTCTGCAATGTTTCTCCGCTGAAGAATCATAATTGAAACTTGTAATGGTACCAGGAAAAAAGTTTCCGACCTATGACCCTCGTACCGGAGAAGTGATTGCTCATGTTGCTGAAGGCGACGCTGAAGATATTAACCGAGCAGTTGCTGCTGCTCGCAAGGCGTTTGATGAGGGACCGTGGCCAAAAATGACACCTTATGTAAGAACTTTGAGTTTGTTGTGTGTGTGAATGTGAATAATCCATGAGATGTTGATATAAGACTTGAAATTACCAAATGCTGCTATTTTCTGGTTTCAGGAAAGGTCGCGGATAATGTTGCGCTTTGTTGATTTAGTTGAGAAGCACAACGATGAACTTGCAGCTCTGGAGACTTGGAATAACGGGAAGCCTTATGAGCAGGCTGCCAAGTCTGAAGTGCCTATGCTGGCGCGGCTATTCACTTACTATGCCGGTTTGATCTCTGAGAATAAATATCATATCATAGCATATTACCTTCTAGTTGTGTGTGTTCGAATTATAATCATTTTTCCTTCAAATTATTATCCAGGTTGGGCGGATAAAATCCATGGTCTGACAGTTCCAGGTGACGGCAACCATCATATACAAACACTGCATGAGCCGATAGGCGTTGCAGGGAAAATTATCCTTTGGACCTTTCCCCTCCTCATGTTCGCGTGGAAAGTCGGGCCTTCGCTGGCCTGCGGCAATACCATTGTGTTGAAAACCGCGGAACAAACTCCTCTGACTGCCCTCTACGTGGCCAGGCTATTCCACGAGGTATGATTATGAAATGAAATTATTCTAGGAACTACATGCTGACTAAAACGTCTGCAATTCTGCTGATCTTTAATTATCTGGTAATCTTATAATGTACTTTGCATCGTTTTATGACAGGCTGGTCTGCCTCCGGGTGTCTTGAATGTGGTTTCTGGCTTTGGCCCGACTGCTGGTGCCGCTCTTGCTAGCCATATGGACGTCGACAAGGTATTTCACCTTCTTTACGCTAGCTACTCGTTGTTAATAATCTTAAAACACGCCTTTCGCGCAGCGAATGTATAATAAGTTAATAACCTGTTATCTTTTGTTACTATCTAAGTTTCTTTAAGCGCTTAGGCTTCATATTTACGAGGGAGACTCAAGAAAAAACCTCAACTAGGAAGTGAGCTTGACGGTTTATGTTTACCTGAAACATAGGATTTGATAGTTCATACCATATGAATCAGTTACGTCTACATATTTATCGGTTTGTTACTATAAATACACTTGTAATACTCTATAGTGTATATGCTTAAACAAAGATTGAGCATTCTCTATGGATATATGCAGATTGCTTTCACAGGATCAACTGATACGGGTAAGATTGTTCTCGAACTGGCTTCGAAAAGCAATCTAAAATCAGTAACATTGGAGCTCGGGGGGAAATCGCCTTTCATTGTATGCGAGGATGCAGATGTTGACCATGCTGTGGAGCTCGCGCATTTCGCTCTGTTCTTTAATCAGGTTCCTCTTTTCAGTATACATATAACCTTCAAAACGTGAATTTTGAGATGTGAACGATATGAACTCATTTATCGCGGAAAGTCTTATGCGGGATTGTTTCTGCCAGGGACAATGTTGCTGTGCTGGGTCTCGAACTTTTGTGCACGAGCGTGTATATGATGCGTTCCTAGAGAAAGCAAAAGCTCGTGCCTTGAAACGCGTTGTTGGCGATCCCTTCAAGAAGGGCGTAGAGCAAGGACCTCAGGTACTCTCTCAGTCTCTCCCTCTCCCAATTGAACTATGTTGAGTACTTGGATCAGTGAACTGATTCTGTTTACGAACATTTTGGTAATTCAGATTGACTCGGAGCAATTTGAGAAGGTCCTCAGGTACATAAGGTCCGGTGTTGAAAGCAACGCTAAGCTTGAGTGCGGAGGCGAGAGATTTGGCTCGAAAGGCTACTTTATCCAGCCTACCGTCTTCTCAGATGTTAAGGTATCTCTTGTCCCGCGCCTTTACGTGTTCCTAACAATATATCCTTGAAGATCATTCCATGGATGACTAATTCGTCGCTTTCTTGTTTAGGACGATATGCTGATAGCACAGGATGAGATCTTCGGACCCGTGCAATCCATCTTGAAATTCAAGTAAGTTTTAGAATTAACCTTTTTATTGCAAAAATCGTCTCTAGAATTATATGATTCTACTTGCTTCATTGTCCCGTTTCCTTTCATGCGAAACCAACAAAAATAACGCAGTTGCTAAATTGAAATATGAAAAGAAGAGACTCATGAATGAGATTAATCTGCATGAAATATCACTATTATCCTTCTTATTAGTGTTGGTTCTCGTAAATTAGTGAGGTAATACATAGGCAGACACACACGAGGGCATATATGGAAAGTCGATGAGTAAGTTCGGTATCCTTAGTTTTTGCTAAAAGTCAAATGGCAGACTCGTTTTGATACTGAGGGGAGTGACATTTTTCTACTTGCTTCATTGCCCTTTTCCCTTACGCCAACAAGTAAAACCAACGAAAATAACATAGTTCCTAAATCGAAACATGAAAGTAGAGACTCGTGTCGTGAATGAGGTTAATCTGCATGAAATACCACTATTATCCTTCTTATTAGTCGGTTATCATAAATTATCACAGGCAAACGCCCAGGCATACAAGAAAAGTCAATGCATAATTTCTGTATTCTTAATTTTTGCTAAAAGACAAATAGCATACTCGTTTTGAGACGAATTGGAGTAACATTTTCGGTTCTACGCTAGGGACATTGACGAGGTGATCAAAAGGGCGAATGCAACGCGCTACGGTCTAGCAGCCGGAGTTTTCACCAGGAGCGTGGACACGGCTAACACGTTGACCCGCGCCCTGAGGGTAGGGACAGTCTGGGTCAACTGCTTCGACGTGTTCGACGCTGCAATCCCGTTTGGCGGGTACAAGATGAGCGGCATAGGCAGAGAAAAGGGTATTTACAGCCTCAACAACTATTTGCAGGTGAAGGCTGTTGTGACTCCTCTCAAGAACCCTGCATGGTTGTAAGTCTCTCTATCCGCCGCGCCTTGTCGCCTCATGATTCTTCGCCGCCGCCGCAGCTGAATAAGTATGGCGTGTTGTAAGTAACCAGGAGTCGTGGGAGAAATGGTAGAGTCGATAATGTAATAAGCATGAGATCGCTCGTTACCTGTAATGTTAATAAATTGTGTTGTCACATAGCTTGTGATGAAGTTAAAAATTGTGTCTTCTTCAATATTGAATTGTGAGTCCTTTATGCGTTACATTTCCAATCTTTGAATGTCTGGATAGAGATGAGTGAAGCTTATTTGGGACGGATTGTGAATGTCCTAACTAGACCTATTGATGGTCGAGGTGAAATTTTAGCTTATTTCACGACGCTTTGTATGTGAGCCTCTTCAGACATGATTTGTTGTTATTGATTCGATGATTTTTATAGGACGCGGTCAGTAAGGGCTAGTGCAATTGGACTTCGTCGCACGTAAGAACTCGAAATACTAGACAGAAAAAATGAAAATAAGAATTATATCTAGAATCTGTGTTTCGAGATGGGTACGAGATTTTCAAACTTATCTATTGTCATATTTCATTTTTAGGCGAAAGGTTCATCCGAACTCCAGACCAATAATAGAACTTAAAGTAATTACGATGATTAAATTCGTTTCTTGTCAATTAAAATTAAAACCTTAAAAAATCAAATAAAAAAAACATGTCGATTTATATCTGCTTAACACTAAAAACATCAAATTTGCTAACATGGACTTTAATTTATTCCTAGTCGCAGACAATTTAGACCCAAATTAAAGATTATTCAAAGTTTAAACTAATTGAGGATTCAATTAGATCACTCCACGAACATCATCAAGACATCAACCTTGAACATGTAATAAACAACGACCCAGATAGCTTTTGTGTGTAGTAATTATTAATTAACTTAATTTAATTAAACTTATTTTTTTTAAATTATTGTGATGCTGAGATATCAAACGCGTGCAATTAGTCGCCACCTCTTTGGTCCACGTCTAGGCTGCCATATTTTTCATGAAATTAATTATTTGATTATTCATTTTAGCCATTACTTTTGGAGATTACCAACAATATTTAATTTGTTTAATATAATTATAATTAGTAAATTGTTGTTAGATAATGTGTGCATGGATGTGAAGGAAGGATCGTTGTTCACTCAACTCGTCAAAAACTGACCCATCACCAGATGGATCTTCAAAGTGGGAATAATTGTCATTAATTAATGTAATCCAAGATTATTGCTTTTTATTAATTAGAATTATTATTATTTTAAAATAGTAAGGTATATATTTATATATATACTCGAATTATCCATCCTTAAAGGTTGGATGCTCCTCATGCTACTTGTATAGTCATTGAATATACTCCATATATAATTAATTATAATGTCTCAATCAATAGTTGTATAATTTTTTTTTTGATAAATTGATATGATGATTGTGTAATATATTAAAATTTTTGTTTTTTTTATGAATAATTAAATTTCATCAAATAACATACGCATATATATAATATCACGCTCGTTCTATGATATTTTGACGTGAAATGTTCTGTTTTTTTGACAAATTGTATATGTGGCAGAGTAAATAAATATTGATGTGTCTGTGTTATACGTTAGAAGCTGACATATTTGTTTGTAGATAATATCACTATTCAATATAATGGAGAGTTCACTCTATCTTTTTACCTAATCATTTTATTTATTATAGCTAATTGACCCAACAAAACTACATTCTTTAATCTTTATGACCCAAGTTAGGAAAAAAAACTACATAATTTGGGCTAAAATAGATTTTTTTTAATATATTGTAACACATTTAAAAAAAACTAAGTTGAAGTATGCTAATAAAAAAAACTAAATTGAAACAAAAACTATATACATTATACTAATTTAATTGACGTAAAAATTAATATTTTACGAAAAATGTAACTTTTTTATTCATCAATCTAATAAAATACTCGTGTTTTACTTAGATGGTCAAAATAAATTTTTATAATTTTTTAATTATTAATTACATCTACCTAATCTTTAACTTTAGTTTTTCCCCAAAAAAAATCTTTAACTTTAGTGAGTTTCATAAAAAAATCTTCAACTTTAGATGTTTTAATCTAATCTTTACTTTGATTATCCCAAATCTAAACAAATCTAATTTTCACCTTGGTTCTATCTTCTGCTTCATCTTCATTTAGATAATATCTTTTGATTATTGCAACTATTTATAAAATTTCTCTCTGATATTGATTTTATTTGTATAATAAAAGAGAGCAAAAGATGGAAACCAAAACTACAAAATATGCGTTTATGAAGAATTCGTAATAGATTATGAGTTTTAAAGCTATTTATGTAATAATTTTCGCAGCTATGGAATATTGGGTTAGCTTCTAAGGATATCCTTGAAGGTTTCATTTATTTTTTTACGCTTTGAAATAATTTAGAATTATATTTTAGTCGGGAACTATATTTTAGCCGGATTAGAGGTATATGAGCTGGGTCTTTCCTTGGAAACCATTGTATAGTTTTTTTATCGGAAGAACCATTGTATAGTTTTTTTATTAGAGGAAGTTGTCTTTAATTTTGCAACAGTAGTTTATGTATTGCAGGTAAATATGTTAAATTATATTACCGTAAGTAGATTATAAAAAAAAACATGATGTTGTTGTATTATTCATATGTATTTGGGGGTAAGTTTTTGAATTTTGAAGGAATTATGTAGGATAGAATTGAAAATTTTAAATTAGAGTCGCAGATACAAAAATAATAAAGAGAAAAACAAAATAGAATTGTTATATGTGTCAAAGTTTATATTATGCACATATGAGCTATATAATCATGTCAATCTTTTCCACTGAAATATATCAGTACAATGATTTGAACTTATAACTTAAAAGTTGTACATGTGCATATGGACCACTTAAGTTGAGACTGAGAGTTAAGATCGGAACACTATCATTTTTTGAATTGAAACGTTTTTGTCTTTACACTTATATAATAATAACTCTAATTTTCCAGCCAAAAAAAAACTCTAATTGAATATAAATGTTTTATTAAATCATACATGAGACGTCTTCCTTGTTGAGATGTGTTTGTGTCTCCACCAAGAGGTTATAGAAGGATTTTTGACCGCTTTCAGCTAAGTTTTGAATACAAAGAACAATAGTGCAATCTTAAATTAGAACAAAACCACAATAAGATTGTGTATGGAACGGTATCAGTGAAACCATTGCCTTTTTCTTTTATAATGTCAGACTAATTCAATCATTTTTATACGTTCTTAATTGATTGATTTTGAATATATTTTGAGATTTTTTTGATGGGATATTGAGTTAAATTTATAAGCGAAAATTAAGCTATAGCATTAATTAAACTCGAGCAACACCAGGTTCTACAATTAGTATTTTTTAATAGTGGAAATTCATGTTCATGTGTTATTTTCTTTCTTTTTTTATTTTATGAAATTCACGTTCGTGCTTATCCAAAAAGAAAAGCGATAAAACTAAGCATATATAATTGTGTAACTATCGGTGTTGCCGTTGACCATCACCAAACTAAATAAAACTGCAAAAACAAATTAATAATGAGAGATCCGGAAATTAATGAGAACAAAACATCTGGTCGAATACATTGTATAGAGTTTTTCCAATAGCATGAGCCTGTGGGTGTGGGTTTTACAATCGAGTCGAGGACAATCATTCTCGTTAGTTAGTTGATACAAGAGAGTTAACAAATCTCATACCCAAAACAAATAACCTAAGAAAATGTATTCATTGAAACTTGAACGCAACTGATTGCAAATCCAAGTCTCAACTATTAGAGTATAAATAGAATTAAAACAAGCAAGAGTCTCACTTTCATTTACACTAATGGAACTTGGGGTGCCATTCTCAGTTTATATTTTTCTTTTTCAAAAAAGAATGTACTGTTGGAATTATGGTGTAAAATAGTTAGATTTAAGGGCCTAATTTATTGGAACAAGTTGTCTAATTTGTTGGGCTTGATTGATATTGATGATTTAGAGGTTGAGCCATAATTGGTAAAAGAGTAAACCCATAAGGAGTAGAGTCTGAAAAGCCCATGTGTATGTGTGTGCTCTTTAGTGATCCCACATTGCTAAAATTTGAGGGTGAGTGAGGGTTTATATACTATCACAAGGGAGAAGCTTGCAAAAGCTCTCTACCAAGTGTGGTATATATGCAAATCTCACACGGGTCTGACTCGGGTATTTGAGTAATTCTTTGGGCCGTAAACTTACTATGTATCTGAGTCTACTTTAATTTAATAAAGTTTGACCCAGTCAGAAGTCCTAACAGAAGGAGTTTGGGTCAAAATTAGTTGCGTTAGTTGCGTCAGACTTATTTCATATGAGCATCAAAAATTTTTGCGATCGTTGACGCAACTGCGTCCGATTTTTTCTGCCATCTGTTTTGCGACTCCAGACTCCCGCACTATAAATTCATACCTTTCTCCCTCTCTATTTTAATCACGAATTATTCACTGCTATATGCTTCTGAGACAATTCTAAGAGAAACAGAGAGCTTTAAAAAAATATAGAGAATTTTCAGAGCGGCACTGTAACCAGAGTCAACAATCAAAGTCGTTCCGCTGGTGGTGTGCTTTCCGAGCTTCCGAGGCAGTACGTGACTGGTCCTATCCTGCTCACTGGATCGGTTTCTTCTACGAGAGGGAGCTAATTTTTTGTGAGGCAAGACAGATATAATCTGTCAATTGCAGATTAGTGTTCCTGAATTTCTCTATTTATTTTTTTTATATATCACTATCTGCTTGCTTTGTTCTTCCTGGTTGGGTGAATCTATTTTGATAAATATAATGAATTACATTTATGTTTCGGATTCTGAAACCTGACCATAATTAAATCTGATTTTTAATCTCTCTAATTTTTATTGGCATAATTTAAATATGATTATAATTGATTTAAATCTGGTTTCTGCTGTTACTATTCTATTTACTTTTTATTACTCAAAACTTGTAGTAATCAGCCTATTAGGATCAAGTGGAACGTTGCTTTAAGTGTGTATTCACTGTTAAATTTTCACAACAGAATATCATTCCGGCAGGAATATCATTGCATTCCATTCTTCCTGAAATATCATTACAGTTAGAATGATCATTTCATTCATCCACTACCACAATTCACTCCCCACATTGAACCCACCATTTGCCTTCTTTTCTACCGCTAATTCAGCATTTTGAACAAGAACTAGACAATTTATCGAATTTGAGAGCATTGTACACCCTTCAGAATTCAGCAAAGCTCATCCACTAACATCATGTCTCCTTCCTTCCTCTTCTTTTTTCTCTTCCTCCCATCTCCTTCCTCCTCCCAATCACTGCTACTTGTTGTCCCAATTATATTGCTCTTGTACGTTTATTGCTCTTGATTTGCTCACTTTCTTGGATGGTTTCTTGATTTCTTGAATTTAATGGTTTAAGTCTCATTTTTTTCAACGGATTTTTCATTTATTTCAGCTTAAGACTCATTATCTTGGAATTTGGCCTCTAAACATGTGTCTCGCGATAATGAAATATGAGAATTTGGCTTGAAATTGGATTGTTACTTTAGGAAGTTGCATGGCAACGGATGTCCAAATGGACAACTTTTGTAGCAGCCAATAATGTCCAAAATGGTGACATTCGGCTTCCATTTGGGCGCGACAGCCCAACATTGTGGACACTATAACAAACCATTTCATTTTACCTTTTGTCTCGTTGAATCTCCATTTTAGCCTTTTTTTTAGACCTTGAAGACAGACGTATATAATACATTGGGTGGCTACCAATACTACTTTTAATCAAATTTATTCAACCTCCCAGAGATACAAATTTTGACGGCCAAAAAAATAACTTAGATCATCCAGGGCAGCGCAACCAATTTTTGTGGTTGCACCATTCTTAGGTGGGGCCACACGACTGCACAGTCATAGTGTGGGTGGTTGTATAGTCATTTTAATCAGTTAGTTGATGGGATAGACCAAAGAACCAAATGCTTAAGAAATTAAAAAAATAAAACCAAAAAGTATTGGTCAGTTGGTCGGTTGGTCTCATAGACTGATCATCTAACCAATTAAAACTCCAACAATGGGTGCTTATATGCACCCTTCCACAATGGGTGCAGCCCGCTGTAGGAAGTCACCTCCCCCAATCCCATCAGTGTGGATGACCATTCTTGAATTTTTGAAGTATGTCGTCATAAGAGCTTATCTTTCTAAGGCTTATACCCAAATTGAATCTCGAATATTAAGAGGGAGAGTGTTAGCTTTATCGTCAAGACAATCCATTGGTTAATCAATGAAGACCCCGTGGCGCATCGGAGACGGGACGACGGTCCGTATTCTATCAGATTGGTGGCTTCGAAATAATGGGGATGAGACAGTGTCTCTATTTCCCATTTGGCTAGAGAACCAAACCGTAGGCTCGTTGATGATAGAAAATGTACAGTGGAATGAAGCTTTGATTAAAAATCATTTTGATCAAGTTGAATCAAATAATGTTCTGGCAATTCCTTGAAGATATTCGCCAGCAAAGGACAGCTGCTACTGGAAGTGGACCACATCCAGTCTATTCTCGATAAAGAGTTGCTACGATTTTCTGCGAACAAATAAAAGAAGAGGTCTATCATCTTCTTCGAGAAACACAGAAGCCTCATCTCTTCTAAAGAGGTGTTGGAAAGCAAAGGTCCCTCTGAAAATAAAGCAATTGACTTGGAAAATGGTCGTGGAAGCCGATTTTTGATCGTGGTTCATTAGTGTGCCCTTTCTGCGAGAGAACGGAGGAGGCAACACATGATATTTTCTTTGGTTGTTGTGACATCAGTAGAGCAGTGTGGTTCTCTTCGCTACCCGGACTCTATTAGAAGCCACCATGATTTGGTTAGGTGGTTGATGGACCTATGTATTAATGTTGAGAACGAGAAACTAGAGCTCCTGCTCTCAATCCTATGGAGCATGTGGCAGGCTCGTAACATTATATTCTCTAGTTATTGTTGATCATGTTGTTAATTTGTTGGCAGATTATCAATGTTATGATCCTCGAGTTGGATGCAAAAGCTATTGTGCACAAGATTAATTTTCCTAACGGAGCTCGGTCTTATATGGCAGACATTGCAGAAGATGTTATTAGATTGGGTGAAATGTGTTGTAGCTTTAGTTGCTCCTTTGCTCCTAGAAGCTCGAACGTCGTTGCATACCTAGGAAAGGTCAATAGATCAAATGCCATTTGAATTGAGGATGATGGGGTTTTAAATGATGTAATGATTTGTGTCCAGGCTCATATGCCTGGCACTGGCGACTACTCTTGATTAATAATATTTCTCATCTTTCTTCGAAAAAAATACACTAGCAGCTTTAAAATCCTTGGACGCATGGGCTTGAGATGAGTTAAACCAAAAGTCTTGTCTATTTAGAGCATCACAACGGGGAAAAATGGTATATGCCGCAGCCGCAGCTATCTGTCACTGTTGCTGTCCTTTTGGAAGCTATAGACACAGCTGCAGATCGCCGAGCTGACATGTTAGCTCGGGGAGCTGAACGCAAAAAGTAACCATATGATTACTTTTTGCGTAAAAAAAAAATAAAATAAAATAAAAAGAAAAAAAAGTGTAGCTCTTCGAGCTGCA
>JAYMSY010000412.1:0-12209 GCA_036897685.1 Monsonia emarginata | reverse complement strand
CTCGCCTGTAGTTTGCACAAAAAAGCCACAACTTCCCCGCAACCTTCTTCAATTTTGCAAACATTTCCTCCCCAAGCAACTTAATCCCGCAAGTGTGGAAAACGTTTTCCACCTCTTTGGCATACGTTTTCCACCCTTTTGGCATACGTTTGCCAAGCTTGTTGGCCACCACATCCATCCAACGAACAAAGCTCCACCAAAGACAATCACCGCTGGTGTAGAACGCTTATCTTGAGCTATAGAACTCGGAATTCAACAATTTGAGTCTCGTTAGAATCTTTGGGGAGTTGGCTACAACTTTGTAGTTACGAGTAAGTCTCATCTTCCAAGGGAAGAGTAAGTTCATAAGGAAAATAATTCCGTCGACGGTATAGATACCCTTGGAGCCACACACGATCATTCTTCACCTACGAACTACCAATGGACAATGTTAGCCACCCATGGAATAATTCTCCGTCCAATAGTCTACGCCAAAGACCAATGGAAAACTACGAACACACGGAGACTACAATCCCATTCAAGGTATACGAATGTCACAACCGTAAATACTGAAAGCACTGTGAGTATAAATACCCCCTATACCTACAGTACAGGAGTTGGCTTCTAAATCATTTTGCCACAAACACACACAGAGCTTAGATCCCAATTCTCTCTAGAGATTCTTACTCTCATGCCGGAGTCGAATTTGGGGCAACAACTCCCATCTTCGCTTAATGTGTTTTCTTTGGACGCAGGCAAGTTAGATCTCGGATCCTCAAGTTCTCAAGTCCAAAAACATTTTGCGACGACTACGTAAGAAATTTGGGCGAATCACTTCCATCTCCGATGAAGTCATCAAACCTACCCACTGGCAGAGATAAAGGTAGGCCTGGGTGGGCCCATGCCTACCCAAAATTCTCAAAAAAATATATACATACATGTAGTCATATTGCTACAAAGTGTTGCAGTAGGCAAGTTGTAAGAAGCATATTTATAATTTTCTTCCTTAGTGGTTCGATTATTGCCTTTACTAGTTTTTGTTTAGTTTTTCTAATTTGCTTTCCAGTCCAAGCCCTCAGCCTCCATATGCTTCCAACCCGTCAAGCCCCCATATGCTTCCAGCCCATTTCACATCCCACCCTCATATATGCTTGAAGCCTATAAGTAGTACAAATTATTTTAGCCTATGCTCAACCTGTTCCAATTCCTCCTCCTTTGCTTCACTTCTTCTTTGCTTCTTGTTTACTTTTTCTTTCCGTTTTGAAGGTGTTAAATTGTTAGTTTCAACAAATTATTTCCTTTATTTGACACATATTTAGGACTGTGCAGAAAACCCGCTTGACCTGTATGGATCGTTATTTTTGGCTAGTCTGCAATCCGTTAGGCCGCAACCCGTTCAACCGTGGTGGGCTACGGGTCCAAAACTCCAGCTCGTTTCTCCAACAGGACGGTAATGGTTTTGAAGCCCACAACTCGTAGCAGCCACCCGCCCGCTAAGCAATATTTATTGTATTATTATCATATATACACACACATAAATACACTACAAGTCTCAAAACCTAGCAGCCTCTGCATCTATTCCACTTCTCCACACCACTCTCTCGATTCTCTCCCATATTATCTTCATGATTCAATCTCATTTACTCTTTTGTTCTCGTTTGGTCTCCTCGAGGCTTGGTTTCTCTTCCCCCAAAATCTACTTCTCTCTGCTCTAATTGAGTCCTCCATGTTTCTATATGAGATGATTGCGATGGAGACATTCAAATAAAAAAATTTCCTCTTCAAAACTTTTCTGAGTTCAGTTAGTTCCATCCCCAGACTCACTGTTCATCGCAAGTACGAGACGCTCAACTCTGGGCTCAAGCAATGAATCAGATATAAGTTGTTGAATGGAAGTTTTTAGTGGTCATCATCATTGAAATAGATAAGCAACTTTTGGCCTATTCTGTTTTGGGCTTTAGGATTTCATTCTTTCTTTCAAATTTAGTGTTTGCATGTAAATTTTTGTGTGGTTTTGCTCTCAAATTTCAGATCTAGAGTTTAAATCTCTGAGTTTTGAGTCCCGATTTTGTATGTTCTCTTCGTTCTAGTCTTCAATTTGTGGGTATCCAAAATTTATGGTTTCATTTGTTTTTTTCGTTACTTTTATTTGCAGATCTATCCAAATATGGAAGTTCCGGTGGTCAACATATGTGCACAAATACTTGATCTTGATGAGAATTGGGCAAAAAATCTGAAGTTCTATTTATTTTTGTATTGTTATTTTGTGATTTTTTTGAAGAGATTTGTTATCTTGTTGAGATACTTGGACTTATGCTGAATTTGCATAGAACTATTGATATTTTTAAAATTGTTGATAATTTGTATTTTTCACAATGTAATTTACTTAATCTAAATAATGAATGGGATCTTAAACTAATATTATAAAATTGGTAATCTAAATTGGATTTAATGTTTTTGCGGACAATCCGGTCTAAACCGAAAACCGCCCGTTCACTTGTGCACTTCAAACGGTTGAAATCTCATATCAAATGGTCGACTAAAGGTTTTCAATTCCTTGAACCGTTCGAACGGTTGGTTTCTGGAACTATCTATATGGACGGGTAGACCGCCCATGCACACCCCTAGTCCCCTTTGGATATGCTTGGACGTGGGCCCTACTTATTTGATTGGGCAATGCTCAGCTGCCCTATTAAATTAGTAGAGCCCATGTCCAAGGACAACCAAAAGAGATCAATTTTTACAATGGGCAGCTGTTGTGTGGTCACGACAACCTGATCGATTAGGCTAAACACTTAGCATTTAAAATTGTTTTTGCGTTAAGGTATGACAGATTGCCGACCTGACATACAAGTTATCTGTTCCCTTCTCTCTTGGCCTCGCAGTTCTGAGTTGGTGCAATAATGCCAACCGCTTACATCATCCTATTGTACTTGTTCTAATAGAGTTTGAGGCTTATTTTTTTTAAAAGAAAATGATAAATCACACAAAAATGCAAGTTATACACTCGACGTCTAAAAAGGAATGTAATTTAGTACTCGTAGTCTTAAGTATATAATATCTTTACTTGTTTGTTCCGTGCTCATCTTTTCTTAATTGCTCCTATAAATTACACGAAGGACACTCCTCTTAGCTTCTGAGTTCCAATTCTTCTCCATTTCCTCTTCATCCTCCTCTCTCTCTCACAGAGAGTCCCACTGCGATCTCTTCCAAAACCCTAATTTTCGATCGCCAAGACTTCTAATTCGTCAACCATTTCGCTCTCTGGTTGGTTTCCCATCAGATTCTTTCTCCCATATACCGTTCAGGAGATCCGATCATTGTCAATTTCGTTTTTTTCTAAACCCTACTTTACTCAATTTCTGCGAATCTTTCCGTCTCCACTTCCCCTTCGATTTCTCAGATTTGATCGGGTTTTGCCAAGGCGTTCTGGATTCGTGCAATGCTCTCAATTCCAACTACAACATGAAGTTGAAAAGGAGGAGGGCTGTAGAAGTGGTTAGTGTATTTTCCTTCATATATTTGTATGATCATGTATGCTCTGTATCATGCTCTTGCTCCTGGTGTTGTTACCTTCCTGTGTTTGTCAATTGTATCTAATTTACTAGTCTTGTTCATTTGTAGGGTACTTGTGCTTATCTAATTTATGCAAATAGGAGTGTAGTGTGTTGTTACTGTTTAGGCTTTTTAGCCATTAAAAGATGTAAACTTGGATTCTTTTACCTGCTTTTGTTGTAGTTTTCTAGCTAAGCCACTTGGGTTGTTTAATTTCTACTTGTAAATTGTAATTATCTGTTTGGCTGGTTAAACAACTTTGCTACATGATCCAAGGCAAATTTTTGATTAATGGGGGTCTCCAGTTACTGAGCCAGGCCCTTCTGTAGCTGTTAGTTGTGGAGTAGTCTTTTCTTTTGTCTTCTCTTCCAGTTATGGCAGTTTATTTTGAGGAATGAGCAACTATCTTTTTACCACTTGTAATGGTCTGCTATCCTGCTTAGACTATGCTATGGGCATAGATTATACCAATAGTATGAATCTTAATTATATATATTCCTTTTTAAGGTACGAGAAATGACTATTTCTAGTTAATGAGATGGGTCCTATTGTTTTTAATCTGAAGAATGGTAGTGAAGTAATTTGTTGTTGAATACATTTTTTCAGTTTTGGAGATTTTGAGGATGTAAAAGTTAAAACTTTAATGTTCTTATGGTTATCCTTAAGCAGAAAGATATGTGTACCCATATAATTATTCACACACATGTGTATATATTCTGCTCTTTGAGATTCATTGAGACAGAGACTCTAGTGACTTTCACTCATGGCATCTCCAGGTGCAATTTCTGATTTATTTTTGTACAAAATAAAAGTTGTGCTTAAAAACATCCATAAGTTGTTCTCTGTTTCCACCTTATCAGCTATCGCTGGACAATAAATGTTAAGAATATTGAATTAGTTGGATCATTTGTCGGAGTTTAAAACAGTAACGATCACATTTTGTTGGTTTTTCAAACTGTCTATTTCGCTTGGTAAGTTTTGGAAATGATTAGAAGCCATCTTTTTACAAACTTTTGAAGGCATTTGCAAATTGCCACTTGATAATTTTTCATTGGTTCTGCTAGGTATGATTTTTGTTGTATTTTCTTGTTACGTTTTTTTTCCTGATTCACGGGCAATAAAAGATGTGGAAGTGGATTGAAATGATATACTGTGAAAATAAGCTTATCCATATGTCAATTTTGGCTTTTACCTGACCAATTATAACCAAATGGTAAAAAAATATATGTTTAGTAGCATTCATACAATGGCCTGTAAGATTTTTGACTAGATGTTTTCCTGTAGGGTCTGTACTACTTTTCTATTTATGAATTATAATTTGCATACATGTGTATGCCCTCTTCTGCTTCTAATATAATATCTATTTTTTATTTATACATATTTGTGTCGATTAGTGGATCACTACCAATTGCATACATCCTAGTTCACTGCACAATTTCTAGATAAAGATTATTGTTCACGCTTCTCACTCTAAATCCTCTTTAACATCATGCATGAGTAATATGTTTGCAAGAAGTTTGAGCCATTATCTTTATCTAAATGTTTTGCGTGAGAAGGGTAAGTGGTGACAAGTTAATCATCTGATGGTGAATGAGCTCTATAGGAGTTTTTTTTGCAACACTAGTTCCTCCTTAAAACATGGCATAGTGAACCCACGTCTTCTATATCCAGTTATCCACCATTGTGTATTGCTTCCTCATTGACCATTGTTTCTTATGTTTAGGGCATCTTAAGCGATGCTTGTTTTGAATTATTTTTCATCCCTCAGTGAGTACTTGAATGAATAGTGGAAAGGTTGTAAGTAACTGCAAGTACTGTCAAGGTCGTTTATACTGGATCAGTTGTTCACAAAAGCTGATTCCTTCATATTCATTTCTAATTGAAGTGATTAGTGCCTGGGTGAGATGTTAATAAATATTGAGGAATTTAATGTTTTGAAATGCATTGACTCTCTAATACTCTTTTTTTTCTTGCGTAATGTTTCTTAGCCTCCAAAAATTAGATCTTTCATCAATGTTGTCACTGCTGTTCCGCTCGAGAATATAGAGGGACCGCTAAGGAATTTTGTCTGGGAGTTTGATAAGGTGTGATTATTACCTTTTACCTTTACAATCTTAGCATTCTTGTGATGTTGCTTGATTTATCTTAATTCTGCACTGATGCAGGGAGATTTCCATCATTGGGTTGATCTTTTTAACCATTTTGACTCCTTTTTTGAGAAGCACATAAAACCAAGAAAGGATTTACAATATGAGGATAACTTTCTAGAATCTGATCCTCCTTTCCCAAGAGAAGCTGTTCTCCAAATTCTCCGTGTTATAAGAATAATTTTGGAGAATTGCACAAATAAGCACTTCTATAGTTCTTATGAGGTATGCTATTTTTTACCTTCATGACTTTCTGCCTTTTTATTTGTCTTGCAGTGATGAATTTCTCTGATCCATCTCCTTATGGTCCCTTATGGAGGCTCCTATTTTATGCTTCACTGATTTTTTGCTGTCTGCTGTCACTCTGCTCTGTGTACCTCCTTTCTCTTATGTTGCTCATTATTCTTATATCATTGCAGCAGCATCTGTCATGCCTGCTTGCTTCCGCTGATGCGGATGTAGTTGAGGCTTGCTTGCAGACCTTAGCTGCTTTTCTGAAGAAGACAATTGGAAAGTACTCCATTAGAGATGCTTCTTTGAATTCAAAGTTACTTTCTCTTGCTCAAGGTTGGGGTGGAAAGGAAGAGGGTCTTGGATTGATAGCATGTGCTTTGCAGAATGGATGTGATCCTGTTGCTTATGGGTTGGGGTGCACTCTCCATTTTGAGTTCTATGCATTGAATGACACTTCAAATGAGCACTCTACTAATGAGCAGCCTACCCGTGGTTTGAAAATCATTCATATACCTAACATCAACACTTCTCAGGAGACTGATGTAGAACTTCTGAACAAGTTGGTTGCAGAGTACAAAGTTCCGACCAGTTTAAGGTTTTCTCTATTGACAAGATTGCAGTTTGCAAGGGCTTTCAGTTCCTTCACTGCTCGACAGCAGTATACATGCATTCGCCTGTATGCATTCATTGTTCTTGTCCAAGCATGCAGTGATGCTAATGACCTAGTTTCTTTCTTTAACACTGAGCCTGAGTTTGTTAATGAATTAGTGACCTTATTGAGCTATGAGGATGCAGTTCCAGAAAAAATTCGAATTTTGTGTCTACTATCATTGGTTGCCCTTTGTCAAGATCGGTCCCGCCAACCAACTGTGTTGAGTGCTGTCACATCTGGTGGACACCGTGGCATCTTATCCAGCCTAATGCAGAAGGCCATTGATTCTGTCATCAGTAACACCTCGAAGTGGTCTGTTGTGTTTGCTGAGGCATTGTTGTCTCTTGTCACTGTTTTAGTCTCATCGTCATCTGGTTGTTCAGCAATGAGGGAAGCAGGGTTTATCCCTACTCTTTTACCACTCCTTAAAGATACAGATTCACAGCACTTGCATTTAGTCAGTACAGCTGTACATATTCTGGAGGCTTTTATGGACTACAGTAATCCAGCTGCTGCATTGTTTAGAGATTTGGGTGGTTTGGATGATACCATCTCCCGGCTGAAGGTGGAGGTCTCTTATGTAGAAACTGGTTCAAAGCAACAAGCTGAAGATTCTGATTTAAGTGGAAGGGGTATGCTAGACATTGCAGGCACTTCCAGTGAGCTAGACAGCATTCAGCCTCTGTATTCTGATGCAATAATTTCATATCACAGGCGCTTGCTGATGAAAGCCTTACTACGTGCTATCTCCCTTGGGACTTACGCCCCTGGAAACACTACTCGTATTTATGGATCCGAGGAGAGTTTGTTGCCCCATTGCTTGTGCATAATATTTAAACGAGCAAAAGATTTTGGTGGTGGTGTTTTCTCCCTTGCTGCTACTGTTATGAGTGATCTAATTCACAAGGACCCTACCTGCTTTCCAGTCCTTGATGGGGCTGGTCTTCCTTCTGCCTTTTTAGATGCTATAATGGATGGTGTTCTTTCCTCAGCTGAAGCCATCACATGTATACCTCAGTGTTTGGATGCGTTGTGTTTAAATAATAACGGTCTTCAGGCTGTGAGGGATCGCAATGCTCTCAGGTGCTTTGTTAAAATATTTACTTCTAGAACGTATTTGCGTGCTCTAACGGGTGATACACCAGGAACTTTGTCTAGTGGGCTAGATGAACTCATGCGCCATGCTTCTTCATTGCGTGGGCCTGGAGTGGATATGCTGATTGAGATCTTGGTTTCAATTGCAAAGATTGGATCTGGAGTTGAAGCTTCATGCTCATCCACCGACTCTCCATGTTCTTCCACTGTTCCCATGGAAACTGATGTTCAAGATAGAGACATAGTTGCATCAGATGTTAGAGAATCACCTAAGGTGGAGAGTTCAGAACCATCCACCGAGTCATCCTCTGATACTTCGGTGGTGAACATTGAGAGTTTTCTTCCAGATTGTGTAAGCAATGCTGTTCGTCTTCTTGAAACAGTTCTTCAAAATGCGGACACATGTCGTATCTTTGTTGAAAAGAGGGGTATTGAATCTGTGCTGCAGTTATTCACTTTGCCTTTGATGCCTCTTTCAGCTTCTGTTGGTCAGAGTATCTCTATTGCCTTCAAAAACTTCTCACCACAGCATTCCGCTTCACTTGCTCGAGCGGTATGTTCATTTTTAAGAGAGCATCTGAAATTAACAAATGAGTTGTTGATTTCAGTTGGGGAGACCCATCTTGCAGTGGTTGAATCAGCAAAGCAAACAAAACTCTTAGCGCATCTTTCTAGTCTTGAAGGTATTCTATCCCTTTCGAATTTTTTGTTGAAGGGGACTGCCTCAGTAGTCTCAGAACTGGGCACATCAGATGCTGATGTCTTGAAAGATCTTGGGAGGGTGTACAGGGAGATCATATGGCAGATTTCTTTGTGTAATGATTCCAAGGTGGATGAGAAGAAAACTGTTGATCAGGGTACAGAGAATGGAGAGGCAGCTCCATCTAGTGCTGTTGGGAGGGAGAGTGATGATGACACAACTATTCCAGTTGTGAGATACATGAACCCAGTTTCTGTTAGGAATGGTTCTCAACCTGTATGGGCTGGAGAGCGGGAGTTTCTTTCTGTTATCCGTTCTGGTGAGGGCTTACATCGTCGTAGTCGACATGGATTGGCACGCATAAGGGGTGGAAGAACAGGCCGACACTTGGAGGCTCTCAACATGGACTCTGAACTTCATCAGTCAAATTCACCAGAAACATCTTCCCCGGATCTTAAAAAGAAAAGTCCTGATGTTCTTGTTTTGGAGATTCTGAATAAGCTGGCTTCAACATTGCGCTCTTTCTTTACAGCCCTTGTCAAGGGGTTCACTGCCCCAAACCGCCGCAGAGCTGACTCAAGCCTATTGTTAAATTCTGCGTCAAAGACCCTTGGAACTGCCCTGGCTAAAATATTTTTGGAGGCCCTTAGTTTCTCCGGTCATTCTGCCTCCTGCGGTCTTAATATGTCACTGTCTGTTAAGTGTCGATATCTTGGGAGAGTAGTTGAAGACATTGCGGCACTCACATTTGACAGCAGGCGACGTACCTGTCATACAATGATGGTCAACAATTTTTATGTCCACGGAACATTCAAGGAGTTACTTACCACCTTTGAAGCTACAAGTCAATTATTATGGACCGTACCATATTCTGCCCCAGCATCAGGTATTGATCAAGAGAAGACAGGTGAAGGGAGTAAATTGTCTCACAATGAATGGCTGCTTGATACGTTGCAGAGCTATTGCCGTGTGCTTGAATATTTTGTTAATTCAACTTTACTTTTATCTCCAACATCTGCTTCCCAGGCCCAGCTACTGGTTCAGCCTGTTGCAGTTGGCCTATCAATAGGTCTTTTTCCTGTTCCAAGGGATCCAGAAGCCTTTGTTCGCATGCTACAGTCCCAGGTTCTGGATGTGATACTTCCTGTCTGGAATCATCCCATGTTTCCCAATTGTAGCTCGGGTTTTGTTGCATCTATTGTTTCGCTTGTCACACACATATATTCAGGTGTTGGAGATGTGAAGCGAAATCGTAGTGGTATCGCTGGTAATACAAACCAAAGGGCACATGCTCCTCCACCTGATGAAGCTACTATTGCCACCATTGTTGAGATGGGTTTCACAAGGGCAAGAGCAGAGGAAGCACTGCGACGGGTTGAGACAAATAGCGTTGAAATGGCGATGGAGTGGCTTTTTAGCCATGCTGAGGATCCTGTGCAGGAGGACGATGAACTGGCTCGGGCACTAGCTTTGTCATTGGGAAGCTCATCAGAGACATCTAAAAGTGATAGCGTTGACAAGTCTATGGATGTTGTAACAGAAGAGGTGCAAATAAAGGCTCCTCCTGTCGATGAAATTCTCACATCAGCGGTAAAATTGTTTCACAGTAGTGACACAATGGCATTCCCACTAACAGATTTACTTGTAATCCTTTGCCATCGGAACAAGGGGGAAGACCGACCTAAGGTAGCATCTTATCTTTTTCAGCAGCTAAGGCTTTGTCCATTGGATTTTTCCAAGGATACCACTGCATTGTCAATGATATCGCATATTATAGCATTACTCCTTTTTGAAGATGTAAGCACACGAGAAATAGCTTCCCAGAGTGGTGTTGCATCTTTTGCAATAGATGCTTTGATGAATTTCAAGGCCAGATATGAGTCTGGGAATGAAATCTCGATACCAAAATGCATAAGTGCATTATTGCTGATCTTGGACAACATGTTGCAATCGAGGCCTAAAATATTTTCTGAAACTACAGATGGAACTCAATCAGTATCTTTGCCCGATTCAACTGGGGAACCTGCTTCTTTCTCTGGTCCAGCATTAGTTACAGATAAGAATGCAACTTCAGATGTCAATGACAAAGGATCTGGCACAGCATTTGAGACAATATTGGGTAAAGCTACTGGATATCTGACGATAGAAGAGAGTCATAAAGTTTTAATGGTTGCTTGTGATTTGATCAAACAGCATGTCCCAGCTGTGATCATGCAAGCTGTTCTACAATTATGTGCACGCTTGACAAAAGTCCATGCTCTAGCTTTGCAGTTTCTTGAAAAAGGAGGCCTGGCTTCCCTTTTCAGCCTTCCAAGAAATTGTTTTTTCCCTGGGTATGACAATGTTGCTTCTGCAATTGTAAGGCATCTCCTTGAAGATCCACAAACACTGCAAACAGCTATGGAGCTGGAAATAAGGCAAACCTTGACTGGAAACCGGAATGCAGGCCGCATTTCCCCACGAACGTTTTTGACATCAATGGCGCCTGTTATTTCTAGAGATCCTGAGGTGTTCATGAAAGCTGTGGGTGCAATTTGTCAGCTGGAATCATCTGGAGGGAGGACCTTTGTTGTGTTATTGAAAGAAAAAGAAAAGGAGAGGGAGAAATCAAAATCAGTAGGGTTAGAGCCTGGTGTGCCTTCTAATGATGGTGTCAAAATTTCTGAGAATAAGCTTCATGATGGACCTGGTAAGTGTTCTAAAGGCCACAAAAAGGTTCCAGCTAATCTAACTCAAGTAATCGATCAGCTTCTTGAAATAGTTCTGAAATACCCTTCACAGAGAAACCATGAAGATTCTGGTAGTGACCTCACTTCAATGGAGGTAGATGAACCTGGTACTAAGGTAAAGGGTAAATCAAAAGTTGATGAGACAGTGGAAGTGGAATGTGAATCTGAAAGATCTGCAGGACTTGCTAAGGTGACATTTGTCCTTAAATTGTTGAGTGATATTCTTTTGATGTATATACATGCAGTTGGAGTGATACTGAAACGGGATCTAGAAATGTGTCAAGTTCGGGGTTCTAATACAGTAGATCATTCTGGACAAGGTGGTGCAATCCATCATGTTCTGCATCAGCTGCTTCCAATATCAACGGGTAAATCTACTGGTCCTGATGAATGGAGAAAGAAGTTATCTGAAAAAGCAGCATGGTTTCTGGTTGTTCTGTGTGGCCGTTCTGGTGAAGGGCGTAGACGAGTAATTAATGAACTTGTGAAAGCCTTATCCTCATTTGCGAAGTCGGAGAGCAATTCTGCTAACAGCAACTTATTACCAGACAAGAAGGTTCTTGCTTATGCTGATTTAGTTTATTCCATTTTATCGAAAAATTCATCCTCTAGCAACTTACCAGGTTCTGGGTTCTCACCGGACGTAGCAAAAAGCATGATAGATGGAGGAATGGTTCAGTGTCTGACCAACATTCTTCAAGTGATTGATCTGGACCATCCAGATGCTCCTAAAATTGTCAATCTTATCTTGAAAGCTCTAGAAAGCCTGACAAGGGCTGCTAATGCAAGTGAGCAAGTCAAATCCGATGCACTGAACAGAAAAAGGTCAAGTGGGTCAAATGAAAGATCTGATGATCAAGTAACTGCACCTTCAACTGCTTATACGGTGGAGCATAGTCCGATTAGTAGTCAAAGGGAAGTTGTAGATGCAGCAGAAAATGAGCAGCAGCAACCTGGAATATCTCAAAGTGAAGGTGACCATGATGCGAATCCTAATCAGTCTGCTGAGCAGGATATGAGGATAGAAGTGGAAGAGACTGTGGCTGCTAACCATCCTCCTATGGAGCTTGGGGTGGAATTCATGCGGGGAGAGATGGAAGAAGGTGGTGTTATACACA
>JAYMSY010000411.1:0-12250 GCA_036897685.1 Monsonia emarginata | reverse complement strand
AGATCCGCCAGGGTCTCCACCTCCTCCACTCCAACTACCTCCGCCGCACCGACTCCTTCTCCCTCCCGCTCAACTCCTTCGAGTCCTGCTGGGACTCGTACCAGTCGCTCATCGACTCGTTCATCCCCAAATTCGACATTCGCGCCTCCTGCGGCTTCCAGACCAGCTGGATCTCGGAAGGATGCATGAACATCAGTACCAGAGCACAGTTCGAGGCTCGCGTCCTCGATTCGACGCTAAACGACCTCGTTTCGAACTGCAACCGGTCGCTCGAGAACAGCTCGCCTTGCGCCTCCTGCTTGACCAGCATATCGACTCTTCAAGCCTCTTACCTCCCCGGACCTTCCACCGGGAACGTCACCGATTGCACCGCCTTCCCGTTGATCTACGTTGGGGCTTTCGCGAACCAGTATGGACCGTCCGATAAGGGCACTGCCAAATGTTTGTTCTCGCTCGACTACGCAACGGAGGTTCCCAAAATTAGGAAAATGGTTTTGATTCTGGTTGTGTTGAGTGCTTGTTGTTTTGGGTTGTTGGTGGTGATTGGTGGGTATTGGTTCTTTAGGAGGAGACATGATATGTATGAGAAGATGAAGATAGTTAGGGTGGAGATGCGATCGGTTCCTGCATTGGAGGAGAGTACTACTCTGGTGAGGTTCACATTTGATGAGATCAAGAAGGCTACCAGGAATTTCCATAGGGACAACATGATTGGTAAGGGTGGGTATGGGAATGTGTATAAAGGAGTGCTGCGTGACGGTTCTGAAGTTGCATTCAAGAGGTTCAAGAACTGCTCGGCCGCAGGGGATGAGAACTTTGCTCACGAAGTCGAAGTTATTGCAAGTGTGAGACATGTGAATCTTGTTGCTCTGAGAGGTTATTGCACTGCAACTACTCCTCTGGAGGGTCACCAGAGGATAATTGTGTGTGATTTAATGAAGAATGGGAGCGTTCATGATCATTTGTTTGGTGGTTCCTTGGAGACTAAGCTTAGCTGGCCAATTCGCCAGAGGATTGCTCTCGGGACAGCCAGGGGCTTGGCTTATTTGCACTCTGGAGCTCAACTCACAATCATTCATCGAGATATTAAGGGCAGTAATATACTTTTGGATGAGAAGTTTGAGCCTAAAGTTGCAGACTTTGGGCTTGCAAAGTTTACCCCTGAGGGAATCTCACATTTGAGCACAAGGGTTGCTGGAACTATGGGATATGTTGCTCCTGAGTATGCATTGTATGGCCAGTTGACAGAGAGAAGTGATGTATATAGCTTTGGTGTTGTGCTTCTTGAGCTTTTGAGTGGGAAGAAAGCTCTCACTGTTAATCATGATAGTCAGCCGTCTCTTGTGACTGACTGGGCTTGGTCATTGGTAAGGAATGGAAGAACTTTAGATGT
The DNA here is from genome assembly GCA_036897685.1 of Monsonia emarginata. Lineage (NCBI taxonomy): Eukaryota > Viridiplantae > Streptophyta > Magnoliopsida > Geraniales > Geraniaceae > Monsonia > Monsonia emarginata. Next base: position 10,857 of record JAYMSY010000411.1, on the reverse strand, counting down.
CATTGAAGATGGTATTCCAGAGCTCGGTGCACCTGAAGTTCTAGAGAAATATGTATTGGTTGCTGTTCTATGTTCTCATCCACAGTTATACGCCAGGCCAACGATGGATCAGGTGGTGAAAATGTTGGAAACAGACCTCTCAGTTCCCTCAATTCCAGAACGGCCTATTCCTCTTGTGGCTAAGATTGATGACGTTGAAAGATCTATGAGCAGTAGTGGCTCAAGTCAACCTAGCAATTTCCCGACTCCTGCTGGTTTCCATTCATTTACATATGAATCTGACCGTCCTTTGCACATGAAAGAAGCCGAGGAAAAATCAGATGTCAGATTAGATTTGTTGTGATCAATGTGGTACTTACACTTGAGAGGATCAGCTGAACTGTGCAGGGGTAGTTTCACTAGTTGGTATGCTCACCCCTGATTTGTTTGTTTTTAAGATAACCCTGACTTTTAGAAACATTTCTCCCACTGTAAATACGAGAATACATATATTTAAGAAGGTTATTTATTCATTTGAATATAAGAGAGAATATGAGTGTCCTGTCACAAATGTTTGCTAAGCAAATGATCCTTCATCCTTGTACATATTTGATCTGATTATCTGCACTTTAAAGCGTCGTGACTGTTTACACAGCAGTTATTATATTTGTATACGAAATTCACGATTATAAAGTGGCTGGCTTTGATATTTTCTTATAGAACATTTCTTGTCCAAAAAACTTATCGTTGTTGGGCTGCAATGATTCATGAGGGTTGATGTACTGAAATATTATTGACTTTCCGTTTAGATTTTATGCATCAGGTGGAAGTTTCTAAAAGCCTTTGACTTGAAGGGCTTGTTCCTCTTTGCCAACACCGAATCTCTCCGGTGAACCAGCAGGGAGAATGCTTGTTAATAACTTTGAAAAGATTACTCTTTATGCTCTACTGCAGAGAAAAATTTACTGGCTCATTCTTCTTAGAACTTGTTTTCTTCCATGCAGCTCAGCTACTAGCTATAACTGAGGAATAACTTGCCGGAAGAAAGGAAATTTTACATGCCAGAATTCGAGCTTCATGGTCCACATGATTTGGCATGAGACTGTGAGAGCGATGCTTCAAGATCCAGATTCCCCCTAGCTTCTGCAAATAGGTAAGCCTACTTCAAATCATATGGTAATCAATAATGTTTGCATTGTGATATTTGCACCTTGATTCGATTTAGAAAGATAAACAGAGTTTATCACTAGACAAGTTCAGTCAAGTGATTAGATGATGTTGAGGTCACATGTGCCGGGGTGCGTCTTTTGATTTCTGCTCACTCAATGACTGTCTTAGCTTGTGAATAGCCCTGTAGGACTTTTTGCAAGATCCTGGTGGCTCTATAATTTATTTAGATAGGTAAGATGAAAGTGATGAACCTAAAGCTAAGACTGCTTATTAGTCCGAATTGAAACCCTGAAACTTGCACATTATCTGAATGAAGTAAATTTAATACAGAATAGAATGCAAGTACTTCAAACTAGGCCTTTTTGAATGTGTAGTACTTTTTGCACGTAAAGGTTTTTTTTTTTACTTGACCTGAGATGCTTCATCATTGATCTGATACAGTAGAAATGGATAGAAAAGTTCTGTTATCGGCATCAATCATCATCTTTCTCTGTGCTTCAAATCTGAGTTGGTGGAAGCTGCAGTACCATAAATGTCAAGCTTACCCTTTCAGGCTTTCACTTTAAGTTTCCTCGTCAGATTCTATTCAGCTTTCAAGTTATAGGGACCACTATGCTTCACCCAGTTTGGCACCTCTAGCAATTCCCGGCTAAATGGGCCCTTTTTAGCCACATTCACTGTTAAGTTAATTGTAACATTTCGCAGACAAGGAGGAATCCAAGAACTCTGTTTTAGCTGTTCATCTTATACAGAATTTATCCTATGAGTCTGATTAAGTAATAATAGGTGATATGCATAAAAAAAAAGTAATAATAGGTGATTTGAACTTAGAAGACATCTACTGAACTACTTCCACATGGTGCGGATCCTATCTAGGCTTGCAACCACAAGGGTCCACATAGAACTTTGGGGTCAAAAATCCAGAATTTTAGCTTTACTTAGTACTAACTTGAGCATTATGAAAAAAAAAATACTAAATTGAGACTTTTGTCCTGGGAAAACAGATAGCAATTGCATACCCACCACTCACCATACAAAGTGAAAAAGCACGAAGCAGACAGATGGTGAAGAGACTGTTGTTTATAAATTCAAGCTTTGACCATCGATGTGTTTGCTGCCTATGATCATCAATCTACTTTTTTTGAAAGCTACTTCATTGTGAAGGAGCTATAAGTCAAGTTGGAATCACCAACCTTTTGGATAGGAGAATGGTAGTTCCAGAAAAACATAGCTGTCATCTGGAGCAAGTTGCAAGGCAAGATGGCCAGTTGGCCACACACAGACAAGAAGAAAGATGAAAATCTTAGAAATCTTTGTTTTTCATATTTCAATTATAGAGGTAAAATATCATTTCATAAATTATAGGGTTTCCTGAGGATGATTTAAAAGAAGTACCCGTAGTTTTTTTTTGTTGTTGAAGCGAAGTATCCATAGTTTGGTAATGATATCTTTGTTTCTATTCTAACCATTAAAAGTACCCAAGATATAGTCATTGCTAACAGAACAACCCTTCTTTCAATGTCAGATACAACTCTTTTCTCCATTACTTCTCACACAGAATATGAAATATTAAAACTATTCTTTTGTCACCAAAAAATGCTGCCAAGGAAAACATTCCTTTTATCTCATGGTTTTAAAGCTATTTTCTGATTTCCCCGGTAGAATTGAAAGCAAGGACCATCATTTATTTTGTATTTGCAAAATGACAGATTGTTATTCCATCCCATGTCTATAGAGAGTAATGTGAAACCTTGTCACTTGTCATTTGTCAGGATCTGTAGACTAACCTTGTCAATTGTCATTTGTGAAGAGGGAGACTCCAGGAAGTAAGTCTTGCTCTGGATAGAGTTTCTTACTTGCTTATGTCAGTGGGATTTTAAGTTCAGAAGGCATTTTGAAGTATAGTTTCATTTATTCACAAATATGGCTTCCTGAGTTCCGCTCCTGCACCCATCTCACTTGTTTAGTTTGTTTGGTGTATCAGAGTCTTATTTTGTTTGCCATTTATACTCTTATACAGGCAATTGTACTGAAGGATACATAGAAAAGGTGGTATGGCCATCAGGGAAGATATGGAGAATGGTGGCAATAGTACTGTGGAAGAAGAGTCGAGAGAACCACTCTTGCAAGAACCAAATCATCTACCTGATACAGGACATAAAAGTGGCAAAGGGCAATTATGGATGGTCTATCTCAGCACATTCGTTGCTGTGTGTGGCTCTTACGCATTTGGAGCCTGTGTAAGTTCCTGAGTACTATATTCAATGTCATATTGTCATTGAATGGTCTCATCATATATAGGATAAAAATGAAATCAGGAAGTTGCTGGAGTTGACTTGTTTCTGTAATCAACTTTTGTTTTCAGGCAGGATATTCATCACCTACCCAGACTGCTATTAGGGAAGATCTTGATCTATCTCTAAGTGAGGTAATGTTGTTGACTACTCTTTTGAATTGCATAGCACTCTTACTTTCTAATAACTAAGAAACTTGCATAACCAAACTTTGACACGTACAATTTCAGAACACATAATCTTCTACTAACAGGCTTAGCATAAACTCTTTTGATGAATAATTGAGTTATAACAATCTTTAAAAAAGTTTCTCACTATGCTGTATATGCGTAATCTGAAGGACTTGTACCATTTTGCTCTGTCTGTTTGCAGTATTCAGTGTTTGGCTCCATACTGACTTTTGGTGCAATGATTGGTGCAATCACAAGTGGGCGCATAGCTGATTTTCTTGGTCGCAAATGGGTAGGCTAAGGGAAACTCAGTTCTACATGTGAACATATCAAGGCCAATGCCTACTCTGCAGAATTTACTTTCTATATTTTGAATTTTGATTAATTCAAAGTTGTCTGTGCTATGGAATGCATGCAGGCAATGAGAATATCAAGCTGTTTCTGCATTGCAGGGTGGTTTGCTATTTACTTTGCTGAGGTTTGTGCTATCACTCTTAGTCTTAGACTACATTTGTCCTCACACCAAATCATCAGCTTTACTTTTTCATACCGGGAACCTGATTTTATTCTTTCTTCCTTGCTACAAAAGGGGGCTTTATCTTTGGATATTGGAAGACTGGCAACAGGATATGGAATGGGAGTTTTTTCCTATGTGGTACATTACATCTGATATTCAAGCAATTTAATCTTATTATATGCATTGTTTATTTTATATTTCAAAGTACATTTCATTATCCTGTTGTTAATTAATAATTACCAATATTTATGGATGTTAAGGTACCTGTTTTCATCGCTGAAATTGCGCCCAAGAATGTACGAGGAGCACTGACAACCCTTAATCAGGTAAAAGGAAAGTTATGTGTAAGGATAAGTTAGAGAAAATCCTTAGCTCATAACACTCATATCTTTAAGTTTGATGTGCAATCCTGTGAATGACCACGGTTATTGTATTCTAATTGTTTACATTGTTTAAAAAGAATATACGGTATATACCTAAAGATTATCTTCTTCTTATATTGCATGCAGCTAATGATCTGTAGTGGAGTATCTGTTGCATTCATAATTGGGACTGTAATATCATGGAGGGCTTTAGCGTTAACTGGTGAGAATTGAGATTTCTAAACTCCAAATCCTCACTAATTCATAACTTTTAGTATGAACAATGTGGAGGTCCTAGCCGAGTAAAATTTTACATTGAAAGATACAATGTGATGCTCACTCAAGAGGTGCTTACAGGACTTGTCCCATGCACAATCCTGCTTGTGGGTCTCTTCTTCATTCCAGAGTCTCCGAGATGGCTGGTAAGAAACAAGAAAGTTTATTTTTATTTTTCATTTTTGTTATCGTCGAATTGAATAGGATGTGAATAAAGCAAGTGTGATTTGGTCATACATGCAGGCAAAGACAGGACATCAGAAAGAGTTCGAGTCTGCACTACAAAAGCTCCGTGGAAAGGATGCTGACATATCTCATGAAGCAGCTGAAATCCAAGTTCTATTTCTGCACTCTATATATTCGATTCTACATTAATAGTGGTATAAAAAACATTTAGAGAATAAAATTGTAAAATGAAATAATATCATTGCTTGACAGGAATATATAGAAACTCTTGATCGACTTCCAAAGGCAAAACTGCTGGACCTGTTTCAGAAAAGATACTTGCCTTCAGTCACTGTAATTATTTCTCTTCCTAAATCAATTTTTACAATCTTGTTAATCTTTCATGTACTTGGTAAACTGCAGAATGTCATATCTTACAGTTTCGAAGCCTTTACTGACCCTTCTCTCTACATTTGAATAAAACAATTTCTTGACCAGATAGGAGTTGGATTGATGGTCGTTCAACAATTTGGTGGAATCAACGGAATATGCTTTTATGTCAGCAATATCTTTGAGTCAGCAGGTAAGCATTGCTTTTACTAGAATAAGCATGCAAGTTGCTTGACTGCCTAATTTGGGATCCAATCATTGTACGTCCCATTTACAAACAAAGGACAGGATGAAACTTGAATACTAGACTCTACATAGTTGACAATACCTTCATCTAAGATTCGCAGTCTCTTTGGCATGGCCATGTCTTCATCTTCCAATTTCCCATTAAAGAGTGCTAATCACATTCCTCGCATCATTTGCTATTTAATGACTCCTATCATTCTCTGTGATATTTCAGGATTTTCTGCCAGTGTTGGAACCATAACCTATGCTGTTCTTCAGGTTTCCAACTCTCACACTACCAATTCCCGAGAGTGCACTTTGTTTCCGAAACTCACCTTATTTTGGCATGCATTTGTTGTGCAGGTTGTAGTTACAGGACTAGGTGCGACTTTGATCGATAGAGCTGGAAGAAAACCCCTTTTATTGGTACATCATAGTAGAAAATACATTAATTTCCATGAAAAAACATGTCCCATAAAAAACCAAATCCTTACTGATGCATTATACTTTATACATTTCAGGTTTCTGGAACAGGACTAGTCCTCGGTTGCGTGCTATCAGGGATCGCATTCTACATGAAGGTAACTACGAATCCAAAAGCCTTCCCGTTCACGTTTCCCCCAACTTTTATTTCTTATAATCCTTTGTGAACCAGGTTCATGAGTTGGCGCTCAAATCAGTCCCCATTCTTATAGTAACTGGCATACTGGTAACACTCAAATCAACTTCTTGCTACATTTGATCTTTATGATCAAAATGACTATTGTCTCGTTCTGATTTTGACAATCCATTGGCTTCAGCTTTACATTGCATCTTTTTCAATCGGAATGGGCGCAGTTCCTTGGGTTGTGATGTCTGAGGTAATCAGAATTTGCAAAGAATTTCATCATTCCTAACAAATTGATCTCACCGCATACAAACTGAACACACAAATTTCGTCTTCTGCAGATATTTCCCATAAATATTAAAGGGGCGGGTGGAAGCCTAGCAACATTAGTGAACTGGTTCGGCGCATGGGCTGTTTCCTACACTTTCAACTTCCTTATGACCTGGAGCTCTTACGGTACATAGAATCCAAACTTGTCATCATTTTCTTTTACAGTTCTTGTTAAAAATAACATGACTTCAACAAATCATTACTCTTACCCAGAACCTTGTTTGCGCGATTTTCAGGTACCTTTGTTCTTTACGCAGCAATCAATTTGCTGGGCATATTGTTCATAGTCAAGGTGGTGCCCGAAACAAAGGGAAGAACCCTGGAGCAAATACAATCCGCAATTAACGCGTAGAGAACCAAAAAACTCGAAACAAGTATCATTCATTCTCAAAATCCGTCTTATGAAATCCCCAAAACTCATTTCTTAGCGAAGGTATAAAGCTTCAAAACCACTCTACCCCTGCAAAAATAAGAACACTGATATCATTATGGATATCAGTAGCTGGAATTTCCCCATTTTTCTGAGAAGATGAAGTTATTTTATGTAGAATGAGAAAATCAAAACCGTATTGTATCTTATTCTTTATCGCATCATATCAGCTGATCGAATCGAAAAGTTGCACAAATGCTGGAATTCAAAATGTACCGATTTGGAATTCTATTGTCTATTTCTCTTCAGGTTCATTAGTCATTACTTTTCACTGATTGTAAACTTTGATTCTTCTGTATAAAATGGAACTCATTTTCTGAGTTTTGAAGTCAATCTCAGCAGATTCAGATTTCTGACAGAGACACTCCAAAAACAACAATAAATCCATATACTGATTAAAAAAAACTTATAAATTGTACTTTATATATAAATAAATACAATGCAGGTTCATATAATATATATGCCAAATTTATCAGCATATGGCCAAGGACAATTAATGTTGTTTCATGCATTCTGATACATTGGGTTTCTGGCAGATCCATTTGATCAAATATCATGTGAGCTGTATGAGATCAACAGACAAGAGTGGAGATCCAGTTTAAGGTTGACCGCAATGGGGCTGCCAATCAGCTGTCATACTGTTTTTGGCAGGCGAATGCCTCAAGCCACGTTGTCAGCAGCGTGACCATTTTTTACTATTCTACCATTCGTCGAGTCACACGTCTTTCTAATTACCAAACATCCTAAAAATATTAAACAAACAAAAGATAAAAAAAGAGAGAATATTTTACTAATTCAAAGAGATCCAATAAACCAGCAAAAATAAAAGACACATTCTCTGTTCCTGACCCCAAAAAACAGTCAAACAAAACCACAGTAGATAGAGAAACTGACATGGGAACATGAAATGGTCCAATGTGATTTTTAATGTTATTACCTTACCCAAAACATTGCCAAGGAAAAAAAAAAACACATTCATCAGTTTCATCAATTTGTTCAAGAAAACTACTAATCCTTATCTTGTCTGTGCATTTGACAGCTCAGCCAATAATTTTCTTCCCAAATTTGGTAACAAAAAATGGAAGATCTTTCCCAACCCAGATCTCCATCACATGTCATGACCAAGACTCAAACCAAACATAAACACCTCCTTATTGCTTGTCCATGTTCATGCCAATGAAACAATATTCAAGTTTAGAGCCATTTCATTTCTGAAGAACAGTAAGTGCATATATATCAGATACTATTGTTGTTAACATTTGTGTTGTTTTTACTGATATAGAGACTATTGTATGCATTGAAGGCTATAAATATCGACGAGAAACAACGATGCCCTTCGAGGAGGCGAGTTCAGGTAATAATCAGGAGAAGAAGCAGCTACTTGATGCAGAAGGACAGCAAAATAGCAGCAAAGAGCAGTTATGGATGGTCTATCTCAGCACATTTGTTGCTGTCTGTGGCTCTTATGTTTTTGGAACCTGTGTATGTATACATTTCACTATCGTCGCATCATTAGTCTTTTTTCATACAAAACATATCACAAAAGTACTAAATTCATTTTGTGTAATTACAGATAGGATATTCGTCGCCTACACAAGCTGATATCAGCAAAGATCTCAATCTGTCTCTAGGCGAGGTACGTTCATTAGTACATGTATTTTGCATTACTTATATGATAATAATATATATGTAAATGGTATTTCAAAACATCATCAAATCTATAAGTAGCATTTTTTTTCTTCTAGCTTATAAGTTTCATATGCATGATTTTTATGCAGTATTCAGTTTTTGGCTCTGTACTGAACATTGGTGCAATAGTTGGTGCAATCACAAGCGGACATGTTGCTGATTTCCTCGGCCGTAAAGGGGTATGTATTATGTAACTATATGTATAATGTATGCAAACGTATAATTCTTCTGCAGAACTTAATTTGTTTCTGTTTATGCTATATGTATATGCAGGCAATGAGGATATCCAGTGGTTTCTGTGCTGCAGGATGGCTTGCTATATACTACGCCGAGGTTTGTGAAATGACAATATTACCCTTAACATTATAACCCGAGCTCATTTTCAAGCTTTACAAAGCCTAATTATTCATCTTTTTATTTTCGGTCTTTGATGCTGCGAAAAGGGTCCTTTGTCTTTGGATCTTGGGAGGCTGGCAACAGGATATGGAATGGGAGTTTTTTCTTATGTGGTATATACATTTTTGCTGATAGAAATAAGTGCTTTTTTTAACTGATAAGTTGCAAAATACGCGTTTATTGATCTGATGTGCACCAAATTTGAATGGATGGATATAAGGTACCTGTTTTTATAGCTGAAATTGCACCTAAGAATCTACGAGGAGCGCTAACGACACTTAATCAGGTAAAAAAAAAAAATGCAAACTCATGAACAAACTAGAGACCAAATTTAACTGATAATTAGTATCTAAAATTGTTATTGTTTCTGCTTATTTTGTTGCAGCTTATGATTGTCAGTGGAGTCTCAGTCACATTCATAATTGGGACAGTAATAAGATGGAGAGTCTTGGCATTGATAGGTGAAGTTCACAAACTGTACAAAAAATACTTACAATACATATACATATATGATATATGCATTACATTTGCGTAACGTATTTGGATCAAATGAGCTTTTACAATGAAAGATTATATGCATGCAGGACTAGTTCCATGCGCGATTCTGCTCGTAGGCCTATTTTTCATCCCAGAATCTCCGCGTTATCTGGTAAGAAACGACAAAAAATTGCATAAGATGTTGTTAGAGGATAAAATCATAAAGAAACCTTCAACTATCGGCTTCAGCTTTTAGTTGAGTTGGTCTTCTGACAGATGTGATGAATACGAGAATGACTTGAAAAAAAATCATGATTCATGAATGCATGCAGGCTAAGACGGGAAGTGAAAGCGAGTTCAAGTCCGCGCTCCAAATGCTTCGCGGCAAAGATGTTGACATATCAGATGAAGCAGCTGAAATTCAGGTTAATTCCACATCATACATCAGAAGTTCATATCAGTTGAGGCCTAAACGACACAATGTTTGCGCGTAATGTACTAAGTAACCTCTCTTTCTTGAATCTTGATCATAGGATTATATAGAAACTCTGGATCATCTCCCAAAGTCAACCCTCCTAGACTTGTTCCAGCGAAGATACTTGCGCTCGCTCATTGTAATTTGTAACATCCAACTTTTCAATCCTTCATTTTCTCCGTCTTTTTTTCTGCTTTAGTTTTTGAATCTATATAGTTTCTTGTTGACAGATTGGAGTTGGGTTAATGATCTTTCAACAATTTGGTGGAATCAATGGGATATGCTTTTATGTCAGCAATGTTTTTGAAGTTGCAGGTAAAATTAGAACAAAACAAAACAGAATGATCCAATTAAGTTATAAACTTATAATCTGATTATTTTTTCAGGATTTTCACCAAGGCTTGGAACTATAATCTACGCTGCTATTCAGGTCATAGTCACTGCATTAGGCGCGACGCTGATAGACAGAGCCGGAAGGAAGCCTCTTTTACTGGTAAATAACTCAAGAACTAGTCTTTGATAAGCAAAAAACGCACGAAAATGACATGTTATGTTCAACACATTTCAGGTTTCCGCCGCAGGATTAGTCCTAGGATGTTTGCTGTCAGGAACTGCATTCTACATGAAAGTAAGCACATAACTCAAAAAAACAAAAAAAAGCCGCGAATCTTTCATTTTTCAGTCATATATCAGATTAATTCTACATGAAATTTGATTTCAGGTTCATGACATGGCGCTCGAATCTGTTCCGGTTCTTATTGTACTTGGCATTCTGGTAATTGAACAATTTGAAGTCACAAATTGAAATTCACTGCTATTTTTGTTACACTTCTGATATTTGACAGTAATAACAATTTTTTTCAGCTATTCATAGCCTCATTTTCAGTAGGAATGGGTGCAATTCC
>JAYMSY010000410.1:0-12260 GCA_036897685.1 Monsonia emarginata | reverse complement strand
TATATATAGCGAGTGATGATGTAGTCTTACATTTTGCCTCCTTCCATCCTCTCTTTTAATGAATTACTCTCATGTACAGGTCTTGCATTCTGTTCTGGTTTACTCTATTTTTTTTCCAAAAAGTTTAAATCATACTCGCAAGTGATGATGAAGTCTTACATTTTGCCTCCTTCCATCCTCTCTTTTAATGAATTACTCTCATGTACAAGTCTTGCATTCTGTTCTGGTTTACTCTATTTTTTTTCCCAAAAAGTTTAAAATCATACTCGCAAGTGATGATGAAGTCTTACATTTTGCCTCCTTCCGTCCTCTCTTTTAATGATTTACTCTCATGTACAAGTCTTGCATTCTGTTCTGGTTTACTCTTTTTTTTTTTCTAAAAAGTTTAAAATAAAATCATCCTCTCGGTGTAACGCACTACGTCTAACAGGTAAGACTTATTTGAACCACATCATAAAGAAACTTGGGTATAAGGGGAAACTGGAAAAAGAAACTACCTGAAGTCTAGGATAGAAGAGACAACTGGTAACCATGCAATTAGTTTGATTTTGATCATGATACCTAGATCCTTACTCAACCTTAATGGATGTTTCCTATTAGCATTCTGTATATAAAGTTCGTTTTATTGTATCTATAGTGCTTAAGTGGAAAAAAATGGTATCTTATGAAAATTCATTTTTTTGTTACAGAATGAGTTCGGTGTCTGGGAGATCTTTTTGCCTAACAATGCTGATGGTTCTCCATCTATTCCTCATGGTTCCCGAGTGAAGGTAATTTCTTTGTCGAACCGTAAGTCCAGTCATGCTGAATATTAGCATTACTTATTCATTTAATGATTTCACTTTATTTTAGTTTTTACAAATTTTTCTTCTTTATGCTTTTATTATTTATTTGGGTGGTGCAATAAATAATATAAAAAGAAGGTTGAGTTGATAATACAGCATCCTGTGGATGTGATTTCTCTTATATTTTTTATATAAGACTAAAGACTAACGGGGAAGAATATTAGGTAGTTCTTCTTATGATGAAAAGCCCTCTGATGCATGTTAAGTGTGGCAAACAATGCAGAAAGACAGGTTCTACGTATGTGAAATTTCTAGCAATTTGAGAGTCAGGACATGTTCCTTGTTAGTTGGGTTGTGGATTGCTTTGCTCCAGTCACATGATACTTAATAGTATTAAAATCTGGAATACTAAAATATAATTTGATTGGGAGGGGAGTTCTTATTTTCCTTGAGATAAATGGAGATTGATCTCTTCCAAGGTAAGGACAGGCTAATTTGTTCAGATGGATAATAAATCACCATGTACTGATGAAAAACTTGGAAAATGATATAAATGAACTCTCATTGCTTATTAAAAGACTAATTATTTATTTGCTCCTTGATTTTTCTACATTATGGAGCTACAGTTAACAATCTTAGTTTATACTGCCAATGAGAAATTATCTGAACATGTACTCAACGTGTCCATGAAAATCCATTTCTATCATCGCTATGAAAAAACTTTTTTTCGGAATAGAATGGATCATTGAACACTGAATTCCTTCTGGTGATGCTGTTGCAATGTCGCTAAAATTAGCATTGGAAGGCAAAAAAACTATATCTGAACTGATTGTCCTTTGCTCTATAACTCTTCGATTATATAACTGTAGATTCGCATGGATACCCCATCTGGGATTAAAGACTCGATTCCTGCTTGGATAAAGTTTTCTGTTCAGGCTCCTGGCGAGATCCCATTCAATGGCATTTATTATGATCCACCGGAAGAGGTAGAAATAATTCTGAATAGTCCACAGTCATTAACTAATCTATTCGTATGTGCATTGTATGAAGGGTTAGTGATGATTTTGTTTGCTTTTTTGCAGGAAACATACGTGTTCAAACATCCTCAGCCAAAGAGGCCAAAATCACTTAGAATTTATGAGGCGCATGTTGGAATGAGTAGTACGGTGTGGCTCTCTCTCTTTTCTTCTCAAGTAGCAAACTGATATTACATCTTCCTTTCCCTTCTTTAAGCTGAAATCTTCCAATAATTTTATTTATATTACTTCCACTTTTATAATTTGATACTTAAATAGTAGTTGTCAAACTTCCCCTTCGGTAAGGACTCGTGATATTTGTAAGCAAGTTAATCGATCGATGGGGAAGTTGCCCTATCTTACTCTGCTTTTCTCCTTTCTTTTCCATATTATGCTGTAGTTTTTTTAATTTCCTTCTCACATCCTCACATGATTATCAACTTGGAGCTCTTTGTTCTCATATATTTCTTGTCAAGGTGTACTTTTAAAATTTTCTTTCCCAAGTCTCACAATATTATTTGACAATTTGCGATGCAGAAGCCGTTAATCAATACATATGCCAATTTTAGAGATGAGGTGCTTCCTCGCATTAAAAAGCTTGGCTACAATGCTGTTCAGTTAATGGCCATTCAAGAGCATTCCTATTATGCCAGCTTTGGGTAAACTCTACTTCTGAGCATAAATGTTCATTATTCTTGGTTTTTAGGCTAATTCATCTACCTGTGTAAAAGATTGGGGCATGCAATCTGGGTTATTACTTAGTGGTTTGGTGGTATTTGTAGTTTTCAAACAGTTGACTTGCAATTTCGTTTCCATGTGATGCAGGTATCATGTCACAAACTTCTTTGCACCTAGCAGTCGGTGTGGAACTCCGGATGAACTGAAGTCTCTGATTGATAGAGCTCATGAGCTAGGTCTGCTTGTTCTGATGGATATTGTTCATAGGTAATGCCTAAGTTTTGCAACAAAGTATTCATGCTGGAAGCGTAACTGCACTTAGCTGGCTACTGCGTTTTAATGCGTAGTATTTTAGTTTCATGCATATATGACCAGGATGATACTAAAAACTTCTCGTGTGCCCTTGAAGCTAACAACTCGTAGCCTAACTTGTTGCCCTCTTTGCTCACATTATTATGTCTCTTGTAGATATTATGGCTTTAGCTATTTGTTATTGTCAGCCTACTTTAGATGGAATTGAATGCTGAACACAAAATGCTAAAGAAACCAATATCCATTGCCCAAAATGCTCTCATTTCTGTTCATGTACCTTTCTGTCATTATTCACAATCTTGTTCATCAACTTCATGCTAAGAACATATGCAAAATTAGAATTTAGAGGGAAAAGAGTAAGCAGTGATATCTATTTTGATGAAACTCTGTCATATACTTCGTTACTCCAGATGCTATATGGATAGTAGTTTATTTCCCTTGCTATGAACGGATTTATATTCAACTTAGCACACATAGACATGTAGGATAAATACTACAATGATAATGAAATACCATGATATTCAGATTATAATACATTAGAATAAAATTTAAGTTTTTTTTTTAAAAAAATTTAATTTAGAATTTATACGAAAAGAATTAACCAAGGGTAAGTAAAATTATGCCCAAATATAAAATAACTAGTTTATTACCCGTGCTATGCACTGGTCTACCAATTATATATGGAAAAAGAAAGAAAAAAAAGATAGCAACAGTAAGTATGCAAAAAGAGACAATAGAAAAATAAATAAATAAATTATATAGTAAAAGGGTAAGTAAATTTACTACAAAATTTCTTTCAAAAGAAAAAAAATTTACTACAAAATAATAGGAATTAAAAAGGGAAATAAATTAAGAAAATTACCAAATTGTAGTCAATGAGGTTGTTTTATAATTAAACAAAAGTTCGTGGTAAAACTAAAAATTAGATGAGGTGACGCTATAATACGCATTACAAACATCTTTTTTCATCTTACTTTATTAGAATCTATAGATAATAGGATATAGAAATGAAAGTTAATTATGAGAAAGATTTGGTCAATTAATGATATTTAAAAAGGAAAGGAAAATAAGAAAATTTCCAAATTTTACAATTAAGTAAAAGTTTAGGTAGTTTTATAATTAAACGACATATTCTGCCAAAACTAAAAATTATTTGAGGTGGAGCTCTAATATGCATTGTAAACCCCTTTTATGATCTAGATTTTATAGTATGTATAGAGTTATGAGCTCTATCAACTTTATTTTCTGCCTTATCATCTTGGCTTGTATTTTAATTACTACCTTCTAATATGCAATGAATCCAGCCATGCATCAAATAATGTGTTGGACGGGCTGAACATGTTTGATGGGACTGATAGTCATTACTTCCATTCTGGGCCACGGGGTTATCATTGGATGTGGGATTCTCGCCTCTTCAACTATGGAAGTTGGGAAGTATGTATTATCTTGCAACATTTTAAGGGATGTATATTGAGTTAGATTTTGGGTCAGTTTTCTCTTATTGTAGACTACAGCAATTAACTTGTGTTCATTAATGCAGGTACTGAGGTATCTTCTCTCAAATGCAAGATGGTGGCTGGAAGAATACAAGTTTGATGGCTTCAGATTTGATGGTGTGACATCAATGATGTACACTCACCATGGATTGCAGGTATCATCTTTGCTCCTATAACTTATATTTAACTCTTGGTTCTCCTTGTAGCCTAACGGGTGGGGCTCAGGCCTATGATCATGACATGAGGCCACAAGTTTGATTCCCCAGAGAATATGCTTATATCAAAAACTTATATTTAATCCTCTCTTTCAGGAATAAGTAAATTGACCATTATGTTCAAGTTCATTATGTGTAATTATGATCATGGCAAGTGGTAAGAGTCATAATACTTGTTTCCTGACCACAATAAACCTAGAAGTGGATCACTATTCCAGATGGAATCCCAACGTGATTCCTTATCCTCTTTGGCCTTGCACTTGTTTGGTTTCCATTTTTAATTTGTCTCTGATTTAAATTAATAAAAAGAAATAACTTACACTCAAAGCAGAAAAGTAGTTATAATGCTGAAAGTGAATGATAAAGGTATGGATCAAGGTTATTATATGCAAATGGTTAGGTATAGTGAAATAGCCATGGAAATAGTGGTCTTGCTGGTATCAATATGCATGTGCTTTCATTTCGCTCTAAGTGTATTATTTATTAGTATTTTCTGATTTTAATGCATCCACTGCATTAAAGCATTTTACCACCACTTGATATAATATACTGTTCTACCAACTCATCTGGCATATTTATTTCTAATGTGTTCTATGTAGGTAGCATTTACTGGCAACTATGACGAGTATTTTGGCTTGGCAACTGACGTAGATGCTGTTGTTTATTTGATGCTGGTTAACGATCTCATTCATGGGCTCTTCCCTGAGGCAGTTACCATCGGCGAAGATGTAAGTTATTTATTTCACCAACGGAATTGACGAACTTCAATTAATTGTGTTTTTGATATTGAGATACCATTACATCAACTATATGTGTATTTAGTGGTTCATGGGATAGTAACCATGCCCAGAAAGATTCAATTTTATCCCACCACTCACTTTCCTTTTCATAGCAATAATCCATTCAGTGTGCAATATATGCCTATTAGAAAATATGTTTGGTAGCTTTCTATAGAGTGGCATAGTAACTCATAAGGAGGCAGGGGGAACTCTAACTTATATAATTTACAGTTTTGTTCAATGAATCTCTTATCAGACATGTCAGAATTTGGGTGCTTGTGAGTTTAAAGGTATGGCAAGATCCTAGGAGCATGATTGCTCCTCAGTGCTAGGAGCATAATTGCTCCTCTGTGCAAGAGGAACTATATGAATTTTGTATCAATAAGTTCTCATTGGGGAAGATTGATGCCTTCGTGTATTTGTCTGCTTCATTGTAATGCATCCATCTTCTTTTTCACGGCATGGACTCTTCAATCAGCCTCCAATTTCTGATTCATAACTTCTACCCTTGTCATCATCACATTGTGATGAAAAGCATTAGTAACTTGTGATCAGTAGCCTTAATTTGTAACTATCTTCTTTGCCCGTGAAGCTAATAATCTGTATGTACTAGGTGAAGACACAGATTACTGATTAGTTAGCAATTTTTTTGTAAGGTTGATCAGAAAACATGCTTAGAAATCTACTGACTGTTCTATTTCTATCATAAACTTCTTGGTCTACAGGTTAGTGGAATGCCAACTTTTTGCATCCCTCTTCAGGATGGTGGTGTGGGATTTGATTACCGTCTGCACATGGCCATTGCTGACAAATGGATTGAACTTCTCCAGTATGCTTTTCTGGAAACTCTTAATATTGCTCATGTAGTTTTTCTTTTTTGGTGGCTCAGTCAATTCCAGATTGTGAAGAACATAAATTGTTTTATGAAATAATTAATTTATTTCTCCATATTAACTTGAAAATATTGTCATAAAATGTTTTCTTTTGGAGGAGGGAGATTTATAAAAATAAAATTGGAGATTGAAGAATTTTTTTAAATTTCATTGCTGTTATGATGGGACAATTTTGTATGCAATACCACATGACTGTTCGCCACCTAATTTGACCTTGTAAAGGCCATGCTTTTATACACCATCATGCATTTCATATCACTGACTGAAAGGAAGGATAAATAATTATATCTTGATAAGTATTTGACATCTGCATTGAAAAGACAGTATTCACCTTTTTTTGCTGTGCGTAGGAAACCAGATGAGTACTGGGAGATGGGTGATATCATTCACACTCTTACCAATAGAAGGTGGATAGAAAAGTGTGTATCTTATGCTGAAAGTCATGATCAAGCTCTAGTCGGTGACAAGACAATAGCATTCTGGTTAATGGACAAGGTTAGGAAAATTCTTACTCTTTGTGAGCAATACTGACCAGTGACTACTAAGGGTTATTTGCCAGGCACAATGCGATAGTTTTATTCAAAAATAGTCTAAAACTGACTAGACGTTGTTGCTATTTGAATTTGGTATATCTATACACATTGCATAACCTAGTCACCTGGATGCTTTTGCATCTGCTTGTCTGTTACACAATGACGTGCTACAATTAGTTTATTTTACCTATAATTTGTCTTCATGGTTCTGGACCTGGAGTCAAGGGATAGGGTGGGATAGGGATTCAAGTGGTAGCATGAATCAATTAGCCAATTCATCATGGGCTTGGTTATTGATAATTTATCACCTTCTGGAGGGGTGTTTTTGTCGATAGCCATTGAAAGGGAATATATAGCCACTACGCAAGCCTAGGTAGTTTTAGAATAACACCTTTTCATTTATTTTGAGTCAGTTCAAGAGTCAAGACTATATAGCATTTATTTGTTAACTAATGGTAATATTGAGTTGCCCAATGTTCTGGGACATGCATAAAACCCCCCAACCCGTAGTGATGGGAACACAAGCACTGTGGCGCTGTCTGCTGTCACCATTTGGGTTTGCTTCAAATTTATTTTGATATAATAGAATATCATTTGATCTTAGTTCATGCCAACTTCTGATTATTTTTGAGTAATTATTTTATTACTCCACAAATATGCAATGATCAATATGGTCACATGGTAAAAGGATATCTTTGATGCGTGCACCAATGCGAAGGTGTAACAATTATACTTACCATCCTGAAAATAGAAATTTCCTTTTGAGATCTTATTAATATTGCTGGTTCTATATATCAAATGGATACAATTGGCTTAGTAAATACTTTTTTCCTCTAGGAAGATCTAATCAGAAAAATATCTGGTCGGTGTGTGTTTCACATATCAGGCTTGAAGACGAGACTTCATGGTTGCAATTCTCAATATGCTTCTATCCAGTTTCTACATTTCTGTGCCCGGCTAATGTGCAGTTAACTATCATGTTACATTTCTCAGGACATGTATGACTTCATGGCTGTGGACAGACCTTCAACACCAGTAATAGATCGTGGAATTGCATTGCATAAAATGATTAGGCTTATTACCATGGGATTAGGTGGAGAAGGATATTTGAATTTCATGGGAAATGAATTTGGGCATCCTGGTAAGCACTGGTTGGTCATTATCATCAACAAATATTGAGTTTTGCTGTCATGTATCATTAACTAAAATGAATTATCTATCTATTCATTTTCTCGAGGATTTAGGTTATAATTTCATTGTTATTTTTTATTCAGAGTGGATTGATTTTCCAAGGGGTGAACAGAAACTTCCTACTGGTAAAGTAATCCCAGGGAATAATTTCAGTTTTGATAAGTGTCGACGTAGATTCGATCTGGTAAGTTCATTAATAGTGCTTGTTAATATTCACAGAAAATCATGCCTGTCATGTTAAGTTTTCCTTTTCCAGGAATGGATAATGATTACATATATTCTTTTTTGTATCTTTGTTTAGGGCGATGCAGATTATTTGAGATACCATGGATTGCAAGAATTTGATCGGGCAATGCATCATCTAGAAGAAGCCTATGGTGTAAGTTTTATGCATGTTTAAATTTATAGCAGTGCTCATGTTGTCCATGTCCTTCTTGAGATCCTAGATCTGGAGATTGTGAAATGTTTTGAAGCCCAAGTTACACATAAGTGAATGTTAGCTTTGTTCCAACAAAAGAAAGGGATTGCTTGAGCAATTGTCTTTTTTCCCTTTCTAGTTTGATTTTCAGTCCTCAATAGTATGAGAGATGGTCCCTTTGTAGAGCTCTGGCATATATAGATGTCTTAGACTTAAATTTTTCATTGTAATCTGTTGCTTCATTTCTTTCTACATTTTTAGAACTTTGTTTGTATACATCAATTGCACATGGATTCTGCCACTTTTCTTTCAGCATTCCAATCAAATTTTCAACTTTTAACCATCTAAGAATAAAAAAAGTAAATAACAGTCGGGGCATCTTAAATCACCTACTTGACAGTCGCAGAGGTGGTTTGACTAGTTTCCAATGGGAGAAAGTTAGTGTAACTTCAGTAGTTCAGTGGTTGCTTGCTTATTTCTGATGTATATTGTTCTTTTAGATACTGGACCATTGTTTCTAACTTGGTGATGATTTCTTAATTTACCATCGTTCTCTGCTCTAGTAGCATTAATGTTTTTGAACAGAATATCTGACATTATCCTTTGGCATCTAATTGATTGCCAATGCAGTTCATGACTTCTGAACACCAATATATATCACGAAAGGATGAAGGTGATCGTATTATAGTCTTTGAAAGGGGTGACCTGGTTTTTGTCTTCAATTTTCATTGGACCAACAGCTATTCAGACTACCGGGTGGGCTGCTTAAAATCAGGAAAGTACAAGGTATATAATATGTTGCCCTTGAATCAAAATTACATTATCAGGCTCTCTTAGCATGTCTGCTTAATATGACTTTTTTTTCTTTCCATTGTGTCTTACAAAAGTTACTTATTTGTCCTGATATTTCCTCATGTCTTCTTGTCGGTTTGATTAACCACTAGTTTCTACACCGTGCTTCATGCTCCCATGCCAATAGCTAATTGTATAAGGTAGTTTAGCCTTATATGTGGTGTTTTTTGTATGTCTACCTAGAGGTTCACTGTGGGTACCACTAACCAGTTTAACTAGAACGAGACACTGTATCAAATTCCAGCGAGACTTCACCGAAGTTACACTTGAAATCATCTAATCAGTATCCTCTGTTTTAGTATTTAACATTCTTGAGTGTGTGTGCATATGATTGAGCATTGTTCCCATACTGAAGGGTTTGGTATCAGATTCTCTAACTTTATTGTTTGAGTTAAATAGTGAGCCATGCAACTTTCTTACTATTTCAATCCAATTTATTCCTTCTCTACCAGTAGTGTTTTCTCCGATTCGTAGTCATGTTATAACTGGGAAAGTAACTTGTAGAGAATATGTGCCACATTTAGATGGCTTGCATCTAATGTCGCATCTGTACTAAATTATCGTAATAGTAATACACTCTCACATGCATGTAAAACTTTAAGAACAAGCTAACGTGCACTGGGCTTGCATCCGTGATTTTCAATTGACTCTTTATATGACAGATGCCTTTATCTGTCTCGGAAGTTATATCAGAAAAGCCAGGTCTGTTTTTTTTTCACAAATCAACTGGATATTCACTGTTCTGAAGCACGTCTGACTTCAGCCACTCATCGTTTAGTTTTTTCTTGTGTCAGCACCAAAATTTCCAGTTTATATTTGAACTACTGTTCCTTGATAATCTTTATATTCCTTTGTTAAACTTTATGTTCACGTCAATTTCTGTGCCATGACCGTCTCATTTTGTTTAGTTAATACTCAATACTTTGAGATATGAGTATGACCTTCCATTTTTCTGTTCCAGATTGTCTTGGATTCAGATGACCAATTGTTTGGAGGCTTTAAAAGGATAGATCACAGTGCTGAATACTTCACCAAGGTAAGAAAATTCTTTCACCTACACACCTAAACTTTATGTTTTTGCTCAACAAAATAAACACGAGTGTTTTGAATTCCTTTGCAGGATGGATGGTACGATGATCGACCCAACTCCTTCATGGTATACGCCCCCTGTAGAACAGCAGTGGTTTATGCTCTAGCAGAGAGTTCAGATTCAGAATAGTGGTAACAACATGATCACATTCAGCCAATGGATACAATAATATTAGACGTTCCTTGCCACCCTCCCGTGTTTGACCCGAATAAAAGAGTAGAGGAGAGAATTAATGTGACCAGAACTGCAAAATATAGCGTCGAGAGGAAGACAGAAGTATGTTCTGTAAATTTATGCAGTCACTCTCCAGGGTTCGAGCGAAGATAATCATCAACGTTTTCAATGTATAGCCCACGTTTTTGACGTTGATTCGAATCCGATGCTAGGAATGTTAAATGTATTCTTTTATTATTCATCATCATCAGTAGAAGTCTATTCATAAAGAGACGCTCATTATGGTTGAAATCTATAATCTTTGATAGAGGAAGTGAATTCAACCACAATTTATACAGGTGATCAAGATCTATGAATGTTTTGAACAGCGAATTAGGTGAAATAAGGTCAACTCTTTTATTATATAAATATCATATAATATATAGTTAAGAACTCCGCCTAATTTCTCAGGGTACTGACATAGCTGGTGTCCGATCCTGAACTCCGAGGCAGCTGATGTAGAACACTCGTAGGCGACAAACTCGAAGTTGTTGATGACCTCAATGCCTCCGCAAGTGGACCTCCGCCCATCGAAGAGACATGGTTTGACGACCATCCGGAGCCCCAGTTGACTACTGACTGCTCTCTTTCACCATTGCCATCTCTAGACCTAGACTCGTTTCCAACACCAGTAGACAGCTTTAACGACACATCGGAAGTGGAATTTCCCGGCATCGAAATTGACAGGGTAGTGGCAGAGTTCTTTGCTCCGGCACCGTCAGTTTCTTGGATGGTTCGAGGCCAATCGTCGAAGAAATGCCTGAGAACATGCCCATCAGACCTGTTGGAGACCTCATTGCGTGTGTTGAAAAGGTCTGTGTCTACCTGTTTTGAATGCGAGGAACTGTGGAGGAGACAAAAGAAGCATGTTAAAGTTTGCACAACAAGATAAAAATGAGCAAAATGGAAACAGCACAGTCAAAGGTTGCCATTTTTTTTTGACTATAATCATATTGCAGCTCGGCAAGCGGCAATTGAATGATTTTGATCAAAAATGGTCTTTCCAGAGAGTTGGAACTTGTTGAGCGACATTAAACTGCCAGCTGCCAAAACTTAGGACAGTTTATTTTGGCAGCCCATTGTGGGCATCCTTAATAGGCCAAACAAGAGATAAAATAAAGTGAAAAACAATACTAGCTATGGGCAGTACAGAGGTTCGTGGGAACAATAGGAAAAGCAATAAAAAAGCATCATTTGATGATGGGTTTTAAAAAGAAGAATAAAGTTGTGGTTGGGGTTAAGTTTGTGCAGAATCAACAGTTGCTTCACCACATTTTCAAACACGTTTTTGGGACTAGATTCCTTAGAGCATCCACAATAATGGATTTAATGGAAGATTTAAAATTTTGTTTATCGTTAAATTTGTCATTAAATCTCTTATTGTGGAGATAGAAATTTAATAGGAGATTTAATGGTAAAAGTAGAGGAGAGAGTGATAGAGATTTAGATTCTAAACCCCCTTTAAATCGTTATCTCGGCGAGACGACGTTTGATTTTGCTCGTATAGACAAAATCAGACGTGAAATCGCAAAAAAAAAAAAAAAAAATTAACGTCGAGACGACATGTACTTTTACCGTTAAATCTCTAGAGATTTAGTGGCGATTTAGTTCCCTTCTTTTTTTTCTCCAATAATTAAGAGCCCAAATCAGTATTAAGTGAATAACAATAAATAAACAAAACTAATAATGACCCACGAAATCAGAAAAACCAAGTGTTTGATTACCTCTGGCTTAGGTGGAGAAGATCAATGGAAGGTGATGGGTCGGAAAATGCAAAATGGCAGCTGCC
>JAYMSY010000409.1:0-12264 GCA_036897685.1 Monsonia emarginata | reverse complement strand
CACTCTCTAAAAAGAAACATTTTTGGCCAATTATCCACACACACAAAAAAAAGGAAAAAAGAGTTCAGTAACGGTGAGAAACGACTGGGAAAAAAAGAGGAAAACGGCATCGAAGAATGAAAGTAAGCGCGTCATGAAAAACAGCGCCAGCACAAAAACACAAGGCCAACTACTCCCTCCTCTGCTCCACTGTAACTGCTTGCTTCGCCGTGACCTCCAGCTCTAGCTGCTTCTCCGCCGCCATCGCCACCGCCACCACCACCATGGGCAACTGCGGCACCAGAGAGGAATCTGCTGTCGTTTCCAATGCTCAAGGTTCTTGCTCCTCCTCCCCCTCTTTCTTCTCCTTCGTCTTCCTCAGATCTAGGGCTTATCTCTTTCGCTACACTCTAATGTATTCGATTTCTACGTTTTTCTCCATCTCTGTTAACTTCAATCCACCAATTCCACTCTCCGTTAGCTCGTCTGAGATCGATTTCCTTCAATTCCCCAAATTCCGTTAGGTTTTGGCGAGTCAATTTGACTGTTGAGAACACACATTCCTTTTTTTCGTGACTTTTTGTGCTTAATTTTACTGTTTACGACAATTGTGATTCTGAATTGTACTGAATTGAGTTCAATTCTAGGGTTGTTTACTTGTTTCAGCTCGCATTTTCGAATTTGAGTTTATTGTTGTTGTTGTTTTTGACTGGGGGCGATTTGGGCGCAGTTCAGCAGCTCCAGACGTTATCTTCACTGTCAGGGAAGAATGAGAAGAAGCACAATCGGTCAGTTTCGGATCTGAGTGACACATCTACTCCTCGCAGCAACATTTTTGACGACTCCAGAAAGAATGTGGGACTTTATACACACGTTATTGCCTTTACCTTGTACGAGCTCGAGACCATCACCAAGAGCTTCCGTTCTGATTATATTCTCGGGGAAGGTGGTTTCGGGACTGTCTATAAAGGATACATTGATGAAAATGTCAGGGTTGGCCTCAAATCACTTCCGGTTGCCGTCAAAGTTCTCAACAAGGAAGGCCTTCAAGGCCACCGGGAATGGCTAGTATGTCTCGTATTACTTTTTTTTTATTTCAGTTAATTTTTTGCTAATTTGCGCATAAACTCAATCAATGATGTTTGTTTGACTGTTTGATATACATCAGACGGAAGTCAACTTTCTCGGACAGCTCAGGCATCCAAATCTGGTTAAGCTGATTGGGTATTGCTGTGAGGACGATCACAGGTTACTTGTGTATGAGTTCATGTTCAGAGGGAGCCTAGAGAATCACCTCTTTCGAAGTATGCATTGCTAACACCATTACTTTGAAGCTTATATATTTATATACCATTTAAATTGTAAGAAAACTAGCTGCATAAAGTTTATATCTCAACCCAAATCAGAATATGATAGTAACAGATACTATGGTAGTCACTTTACATTTAAGACTGCAGTGTCAATGGATCCCAAGTGCTACTTTTTGTGATGCTGCATCTGAAATGCTGCCCCTAGGCATCTATATGTCTTATTAGATTCTTTAAGTCATTTTGGAGGAAATTTTTCGTTGCCACTATGTATCTTGAGCTTTATTTTTTTCTCTTCCAATCCTACTAAATGGTTTGTGATTATAGTGAAAGCTAAAAATATTTGGTCCTCATATAATATTGCTTTGTTTTGTGGGTTTCTATCACTCATGGGTGGTGTTTGTTTCATTATTGAAATTAGTGGTGTGACCTCGGTTTATTGCCTGTCTAGGGTGTGGGAAATGTGCACTATTAGTTAAACATACATATAAAGTTTTCATCCATTTAATGATTCTTTCCTTGTGTGCTCTTGTCAGTTTATTTCTTGATCTTGGTGAGATTGAGATGTAAAGGTGTTAGGATGCATCTTGTTTAATTGCCTTGCACAGTCCTCACGAACAATGTTTTCATGTTGAGAATAGTGGTACACATGCATGCATAGCACTATGTTGTATGGACGTCTTTAAATGTTGATGATATTTCAGTGGATAACTGTATGTTGTAAGCGGTCTTTTATTGCTATTTTTGTGCGCTGTATTTTATGAAAGTACAAGAGTGACTAGCCTATTTTTGATGACTATTTAATGACAATTTCAGTTCTGTTCGAAATTTGATTATTAGGGTCATATTTAGTTTCTAGTAATGTATTTGTTTACTCAACTTGACATGACCTTTCCTGAGGCATTCAGAGGCAACATTTCCATTATCTTGGGCCAGAAGAATGATGATTGCTCTTGGGGCTGCCAAAGGGCTTGCTTTCCTTCACAATGCTGAGAGGCCTGTTATATATCGGGATTTCAAAACCTCTAATATATTGTTGGATTCCGTATGTCATATTTCTTTTCTTTTTCTTAATAATCTCAAAACTTTATTCTATGACATTGATTCTTGGTATAAGGCTAAATATCTGCTACTCCCGCGAAACTTCGAATCTACAGGATTATACAGCCAAGCTTTCTGATTTTGGGCTTGCAAAAGCTGGACCACAAGGTGATGAGACCCACGTATCAACTCGGGTTATGGGTACATATGGTTATGCTGCCCCTGAATATGTAATGACAGGTATGACCTTTCCATTTCTTTATAATGGATGATTTATCAACATTCCCATCCTGCGCTATTTTAGGAAAATAAGGGAACATATTTTAATTTTATGCATAACCAACCAGGAGGTAGTTTCTTTCCAGGCTATTTATAGATTTGGAATTGAGAATTTGAGATCTTATTTTCTTGTCATCAGTTCTTGGAGCTGACCTGCGGAATGTGATATTCATTGGGGGTAAGCTGGAGGCATCCAGCTGGTGTTAGCATCATTAAATTTTTTTATCCAGCATACCATAGAGCTCTATAAGATTCTCTGACCAATTCTGTCTTATCATCCCTGAATATAGAAGTATATCCCTAGTTTCTTGTGTTATCCGTAGAAGGGATAATGAAGGAACGTCTAAGAAATTTTGGAATGACAGCTGAAAATGAATATATACTTGAAACGAGGATCTGATTGGACCTGTATGCTGAATATTTGAATGAGTAAAAAGAGAACTGTGGCGCTTAGCTATTCAATGGGGATTGAAATTCAAATAGTGCTTTAAATTATTTTCTCCATCTTAGAAACATGAAGATGCACAACTCCTAGGTTGTGCTTTGGTAGCATGAAATGGGAACCTTGAGACTGCAAATGGGTAGAGTTGATGACCCTTTTCAAATTTTTAGCCATTAAATTGCAGCTTCAATATGTAGGAATACCCTTGTTTGATTAGAGAACCATGGTTATTTGTGGTTTAATACGTAATAAAGATTGAAATTCAAATAGTAGTTTGAATTATTTCTCAATCTTAGAAACAAGAAGACGCACACTCAAAAGCCTAAATGGAATAAGGGGGTAGGTATAGTTACTCTTAGGTTGCATTTTGGTAGCATGGAGTGGGAACTTTAAGATTAAAATTGGTAGAGTTGATGCCCCAGTTGCAGCCTCGATATGTTGGAATGCACCTCACTTATCACATCTTACAAGTAGCCAAGTACAGAAGAGACTTGAGACTTGAGAGTGGTAACATGTGATAAGAACTACGTTTTCTCTCTATTTTCTTCTGACTGTTAATTATATTAGTTATTTCTTCCATTCTTCGGTAGAACAATCATGTCCCAAAACCACTCAAGTTGTAAATTCTCGTAGTATATAACTTATATAAAATGAAGTCTAATCACATTTGTCCAAGACAAAGCTTTGTTCATATTCAAGGATTGCGTATGTTTAGCAAATGGTCGAGCAATGCTTGTTCAATTTTTCAAACCATAAGCCAATTGACGGTATTGAAGGGAAATCAAGCATATAATACAGAGCTTAAACCTTTTTGTGTTCTAAATTTCCCATTTCTTTTTATTGCAGCTTTTGAAACTTTTGGAGTGATTGTAGCTCTTATGTTCTCATTACTCAAAATGGTTGGAACTCCGACATTCTTTATTGATACATGTGAATTTCAACTTTGAAATGTTAATGGGCTCTTAATGTTAATCACTCCTTCGTTTCTCACCAATCTGAATTTTCAAATAATTCAGAAGTTCTTGTTCTGAGAAAACAATGATGTCTTTCTCTTTCAAGTTAGTTTCATGTATTTAACCCCAGTATTAGCATATTTGTACTCACACTTTTCTGAGTAAGCTATGTATGAAATGAACAGGCCACTTGACTGCGAGAAGTGATGTGTACAGCTTTGGAGTTGTTCTTTTGGAGCTTTTGACAGGAAGGAAATCTGTTGACAAGACGAGACCGAGCAAAGAACAGAGCTTGGTTGATTGGGCAAGGCCTAAACTGAATGACAAGAGAAAGTTGCTACAAATAATTGACCCTAGATTGGAGAATCAATACTCAGTAAGGGCCGCACAAAAAGCTTGCAGCTTGGCATACTATTGTCTGAGCCAGAACCCCAAAGCAAGGCCCTTAATGAGCGATGTAGTCGAAACTTTAGAACCTCTACAAAGCTCCAGTGATGGTGGAAATGAAGTCTCGTCATCAACCCCAATTATTACAGGTATCAGTGGGAGCCCATTTGCAATGGGGGGAGTTCCTGATTACAGGATGCGGCACAGGTTTGCCAACAATGTCAGTCCTGGCTCTATTTGTCGATCTCCTAATCCAAACTGTTCTCCAGGTGGCCCCACTGCATGTAGGGTCAGATGAGACATTGAACTTATGTGTATACTTGTCTGGTGTGCCTTTTCCTCCCGCAACCTTTTTTTCTAATTGACAATATGTGCTTGGTAAAACTTGAAAGTTGTGGGTATTTCTTTCTTTGAATCATGTAAACAGTAATGGCGATACCAAGCAATTGTTGATTATTGCTGTCCAACATGTAATTGTATCAATGTTCTAATTGTGTTTACATAACAGAGAAATTTGTCACTTGAAAGTTGTTGCTCTACTTGCATGCAGTTGCAAACGTGCAAGTGGAGGCCAAAAGCTGATACATTTAGTTTCCAATGACGGTGGTGTAGATCTAGTGAGTGAAGTGTGCTTGACGTGCAGTCAAGGTTGGCTATTTTATTTCCACACTGAATCTACCATTTTTATATTTAATTAGTCAATTAATTAATTAATTTATTTTATTTGATTGATGCTAAATACTTGTTGTTTTGAACTCTTATTTTAGGGTATCAGGATTCGATGCTGCCAGAAGTTCCCTGGCTGGATCCTACACAAAAACTACAGGTACTAATATGTTGGAGACTTGTTAATTGCAAGTTGATTATTCAATAATAGTTATACAGAATGATGATAAACTTAGCATCTTCATTACTTAAATGAAAACTGGGATGAATTAAAGTTTTGACCTTTAGATTTCTTTCATATATATAAAAATGTTTTTTTTTTCGGTATTGACTTACATTATGTGATTAAGCGAATGTACAGTGCTTACCTTAATTAAGGTTGATTTGGGCATAATCGAAATTGTATAATCCAACAATTTTGCTTTGCTTAATTGCTTGTCACACTGTTTTGATCTCCTTTTATTCTGCTATAAATACAGCATATCATTACTACTCTTGAGTTTATGTATGTGAGAGATTTTATGTAATCTTATGCATTTTGGTTAATAATGGATGCCATCAATATGGTAGAGTAGAAGGAAAACTAGTTTGTAGTTTTCACTGGCTCCACTTTCTAGCTCTGATTGGGATTTGGGAATATAGAAGATGGGCTATTTCTTATTGCACTCTCTTTTGCATTTTAAAGTATTTGTGGTGTCCTTAAGTCGAAATGTGGATGTTATTTTCGTTATGTTATCGCAGTTAAAAGAAACGATATAGTTCTATTGCTTCTCATTTAAAACTGGAAGCTAGTGATTCCTTGTTTTAGTTCACACTTCACAATATGCTTTATTATTTGTGAAATGAATCCACACCCATGTTTGTTTACTTGTGTGCGTTATGTAGTCTCAAGTCATTTGGCCTTGCCCTGTAGTGATTCTTTTTTTTCTGTACGTTACCTGAATTTGGTTTCTTTTAATTAGTTTTGTCTTTGCTGTTGAAGTATCAAGGCACCGGACTCTCATGAATGTATTTGACAAGGCTCCTGTGGTTGATAAGGATGCTTTTGTGGCCCCTAGTGCATCTGTTATTGGTGATGTTCAGGTCGGACGAGGTTCCTCCATTTGGTATGGATGTGTTTTGAGAGGTAAGTTTCATCATTGTCACACCTTAAGGTGTTTATTTTGTCTAAGCTCTTATTTTGTTGGCCTGCTGAAGTTTCTGATATTGAGGGGCTTGGATTGGGAGTTTAACTTAGGAGTAGGGCAGCTCTACATTTAAGAAAAAATTTACGTGTTTGGTTTAAGATTTAGAGCTCTAGACTTTGAAGCAAAGGATCTGTATGCATGTGTGTAGTGATTTTAATTTTTAAAGCATAACACTGCGCTGGGTATCATATTAAGTTATTAACAAATAACGCAACCTTGAAAGCTTGAGCATGTGTTATAGTTCACTTTCAAATCATTGAAAATTTAATGTTATTAAATGTTACTGGATTTCTGGAGAGAATTTCATGATTTACAATACCTTATTATTTGTATTCATTAATATACAGTGCATCAGATACATAGAAAGGATTTGATTCCCTTGAATCAGTTATGATATCTCGATTTGAAACTTGAAAGAGATTGAAGCTGAGTCATCAGATGAGTAAATAGAGCCAAGGAGAAGGCTGTGGTGGCATAGCCTATTGTGTAGGTGGTTTCATGTTTATGCAATAATGATCATAGTACTTAGTTTGATGATTCAAGTAGTGCAATGCAAATTTATCAGTCTTATCACTTATTAGAAATGGTGTTGTTTTTCATAAGAAGCAAAGGTATATGGTGATTAACCCTCAAACTAGTGATAAACAAATTGTGATGAAGCACATGTTTTTATATGAAGTAAGCAGATTACTTGATCGTTAAAGATAAGCACTTTCTTCAGACTGATGGTCTTTCATTTGCTCGTGCATCAACTCTCACCCGTAGAAACACCTATGCATGTGTAACATCCTTTTCCTGTTTCCTGATTGTATAGTTCTGTACAGGTGATGTTAACAGCATTAGTGTTGGTTCTGGAACCAATATACAAGACAACTCCCTTGTTCACGTGGCCAAAACTAATTTAAGTGGGAAAGTTCTACCTACTATCATTGGGGATAATGTTACTGTAGGTGAGTGACCCAAGATTGTTCCAGTTCATAAAATCCAAATCCTGGTAGGGTTTTCATGGATCTTGCGTTTTGTTTATAACCTAGCATTTGGACAGGTCACAGCGCTGTTTTGCATGGATGCACTGTTGAGGATGAGGCATTTGTTGGTATGGGAGCAACCCTGCTTGATGGGGTTTATGTTGAGAAGCATGCCATGGTTGCTGCTGGAGCCCTTGTGAGGCAGAATACAAGGATCCCCTGTGGAGAGGTTTGTAGCCTATAAACTAGTTCCTAAATTAGTGGTTCCGAGGTATTAGTTATCACCGACATAAGTACAATGTAACAATACTACCTGAATACCACAGTGGATCTGAATTTGTTATTTTTGCATGAATTAACCTAATACATTTTCTGTTGTTCTAATTTACATAGTATTATATCATTAGATTGCTTGAATGAGCATTCAGCCAAAACTGGAAGAACTGCCCATATGGATTTATGGGTTATAGGATTTGTCCTTCTTGAAGAGTAAGAGTCTCTTTGCTGGCCTAAAAACTAGGTCATCTTTGTATTCTATTCTAGGCCAGGCAATAGTAGGTTTTGTCTTTCCCCGGGATGAATTGGGACATGGAGATTCAACAGTTTCAATTGAGTTAAA
Organism: Monsonia emarginata; assembly: GCA_036897685.1. Taxonomy (NCBI): domain Eukaryota; kingdom Viridiplantae; phylum Streptophyta; class Magnoliopsida; order Geraniales; family Geraniaceae; genus Monsonia; species Monsonia emarginata. Next base: position 4,436 of record JAYMSY010000409.1, on the reverse strand, counting down.
AACCTAAAATATCCATGTACTGTACTATTTGTCTAGTGTGGGTCATACTAGTTCTGGCAGTCCTTCAACACAAGATTTAATGTTGAAGTCAGTATGCAAGGCTCAACCCACTAGGAGAGCGCCTGTGTGAATGACACTAATTAACATTCAGCCATGCTACTTTTACTTGAGTACATGATTTGAGGTAGATGAAATAAAGAATAAATAAGTGAATACCTACCACTAATTACTTGTGATCCTTTAACACAGGTATGGGCTGGAAACCCAGCCAAATTCCTGAGGAAGCTTACAGAAGATGAGATGGCCTTCATCTCACAGTCAGCCTTGAATTATACAAATTTGGCACAAGTCCATGCAGCCGAGAATGCTAAGAGCTTTGATGAAATCGAGTTTGAGAAAGTTCTCCGCAAGAAGTTTGCCCGACGTGACGAGGAATATGACTCAATGCTGGGTGTTGTTCGCGAGATACCTCCAGAGCTTATCCTTCCCGATAATGTCCTACCAAAGGCAAAGGCGACTTAGTTTCCTATGTCAGGGCAGGTCTCTTTTGCCAGAGTGAGTATTAGTGAAATGTTTTGTATGCAAAATTGAGGAAAATGGCCGCATTTCTTTCATTCAAATAATATTCCTAGGTTGGCCTGCAGTGTTGGATCAAATCACGGTTCACTCCTTTTTAGCTAATCAAGATTTCCATTTTTCGTTTACCAGTTAGATTTGGGATGATACAAGTCATCTGGAAAAGTTTCTGCAGATCTGTACTTGTAGATTTCAATTTCATTGTGTATGGTTACCAGAAATAAAGATTGTGGAGTCAAATGGATCTCAATATTTTGGATGCTGTCGATTTCACTACGCTCCTTTACCACAGATTATGGACCTCGTCGAATGAATCTTGCAAATCTGCCCCCATTGCCTTTTTCTATGTTATGATATTGAAAACTGTCTGTTATTTGAAGGAATGAATGATCTTTACTACTTTTTGACTTTAGATTAACCAGAAAAATAGATGCTATACTTGAGTTGCAAGTTGGAATTATAATACAGATAGCTTTTGGTAGGTGGCCGCAAATAGCAATCAGCTTGTTCCTCCCATTATTGCTTCATTTATGCATCATTGCAGTTACACTGCACACAAACACAAGACCTTTTGAATCTACAACTTATGCCTTGTTTTTTTCCTCAAATGTTATGTTACAGTTCAGGTGTTGTTTTGTGTTGCTGTATGAAATATCAATAAATCATTATTGTCTTGTGTTTTAAGCAAACTTGCTTCTTTCCTGTTTGATAGGATTATGTTCCTTTGGTTGGTTTCTTCATGGCAGACTAGTGATCTCATTTCTTTCTGTGGCTAATTGAGATCATATTCATTTGATCATTATATTATCATTCACTCCATTGAAATGTACTTGATTTTATTATCATTGTCAATTGCCAAAATATCACTGTGCGCACATGTTATTTTCTCAAACTTTGAAAATAATCTTGAAATATTATTCCTTCCCTTACAAAAATAAGTGTCTAGTTTCTAAAAATTGTTCCGTAATAAGTGTCCCATTTCTTTTAGTAAGTTTACTATAGACTACCAATTATATCCCTTCATAATTGAGTTAAATTATATGTACGGTGTACATGGGGGCAAATGAGGGAAAATCAAATATAAAAGTGAGAATCCTTAATATTTAGAAATTGAACACTTATTTTGGAACGGAGTTAGTACTTGACACTTTACAGTACTCATCTTATGAGTATTAAATTATATCTCTTCCATTTCAAAATTGTTGAATCAATATTTGTATATATTAAAAAGTCTGAGGTATGATGAAGAAATATGTAATTGTGTAACAAGTAGCAATAATTTGTAAATAAACAAAACAAATGACTCAAGAATACCAAGAGTCTGATTCTTGGAAAGATCATGACGGTATTCCACTTTATGCCCTGGAGCATATTTTAGAATCATAAACTTCAATTATTTGCATAACTTATTTTTTGTATTTTTTCACTTAAATATAAGAAAGTAAATTATCTCACCAATAATGCAATAATTCCACCAGATCACATGTCATTAGAATTTACACGGAAAAGACATGGATTTATACACAACTTCATAAGCACCCTATATACTCTCCATGTATCAGCTTAAACTTTCACGTGACTATGGCTTAAATTTTATCACAACTTCAATTGTGTAGCTAGGAAACACTCTCAAGACAATTGTTGCTAACTTTCTTAAAAGCAAGATAGGACATATATATATATTATTGTTACAGCTGAGGCAATTGTCAAAGGCTCACAGCCTCTGAGAAGCTATTGGTATAATTATTATGTGGGACACGACAAGAGTTAGCTTGCAGAGCTTGTGAGTGAATGCTCAAGTAAAGTAATGAAGGTGATTATTAACAAGTATCTAAATGCTTCATCATCAAGAGAGTATTCATTTTGAAGTTGACAACAGCCTTAAGTTTATAGATTGGTAAAAGGATTCATTGATTCAATCTCTTGAAGATTTTGTCGCAGAGTGGGTTTCATTAATGTACGCAACTTCCAAATATAAAACAGTCAAATCCAAATAATTTATACCCTAGAGCATCCACAATGTTAGAATCACTATTGTGGATGTCAAATGTATTTCCGTAGGTCCCACATGATTTGTATCGAAATCTCATAGTAGTGCATCGTTTGGTGTCGATGCGAGATTGTCCTTTTGGTGAGAAGATATATTTGCTATAACAAATTGACCTTCTCACAAGTGGAAACGTCGCAAAAAGAAAATATCTTCTCGCCGAGGACCAATCATCTTGCCAAGTTGACGATACCAATTTAGATGTGAGATTCCCATCAAGATCATTCGCATCGCGTTTCACATTGATACCCACAATAATAGAACGTATATGCGAGTTTCACATCGAGCTCGCATCTGCATTCGCATCAAACAGCCGGTACTTTTATCTTACCTAACTTGAGCTTCTCTTTTCTTTTCTTTTTCTTTTTGGGTTTTCGCAGGAAATACCTAACTTGAGCTTGTAGTAGTTGGTAGTTACAAGTGAAATCGTTGATGATATATTTGTGTGTGCATTTAATGTCATTAGGTGCGATAAGATAAGCATTGAATTGAAATGGAACATGGAGTGTCATAGCAAACCATAAGTGTACGTCATGGTCTTGGGGACTGTTATTTCGGTTGAAAACTATTTCTCAACTACTTCGACACACCATTCTTATCTTTAATTGTCTCTCTCTTTCCTCTAGACATCGTCCTACTTTGATGATTATGATCTAGAGGTGTAATTTGAATAATCACTCCGGGCTCCATCGACATGTTAAGGTTTTGATTAATATTCTTCATGTGTACTGTAAATATGTTTTGAGGTTTTGATTAAGGTTAGTTACATACGGTTAATGTTCAATTTAGATTTAGTGTCTGATATTTTAATTAATTGGTTGAAATAACATTAATCTTTCTTGTCTAAACCAGTTATTTTGATATATTAAGATGTGTGTTTTTTTTCTTCATGCGAACAATAATCGGCTTAAAGGAAAATCATTGTCGTCGGGCAAAACCTCAAATGCACATGTGGAAGTGAGCATGTAACGGTTATTAGGTGTTCAATCGGCCCAAAGGAATGTTTAACATTTGACGAGATTTTATCATCAATATTTGATCATTTCACACAGAAAATTACTTACAAGTTGCTATTAATTTGTCCAAAAAAAACTAGGACCAATGTTGTACTGTTTTCTTCTTGTGGGAGTTCTGATTTTGAATCTAAGCCTGCATATTACGTTGCCTACTTGAAGTTTCATTTTTAATGTTTGTGAGCTCATTTGGTTTATATTGTTCTTTGTTCGGTTAATGCTTCTACTACATCTATTACTAGTAGTGTCAACTCAATCATAGTGCTTAATGGTACTAAATTTAAGGATTGAGAAAAAAAATCTTATGATAGTTTTCAGGTGTGTGGATCTAAACCCTCCATTGAGGGAGAAGTGTCTCGCCAATCTTACAATTGATAGTACCTTTGATTATAAGAGTAAAAATGAGAAGTGGGGCCACTCCAATCGCATGAGTATTATGATCATGAAGATTATTGCAGTTCGAAAAACATTTAAATGGCGCAATGTCTGAGGACAATAATGCTAAGGGGTTCCTTGCAGAGCTTGAAAGACGTTTTGCCAAAAATGAAAAGTCGAAAACTAGTTCTATTCTGCGTAGACTTGTTTCCATGAGGTATAAAGGCAAAGGGGACATAAAAAATGAACAGGAATCGAGAAACCACTTATTTTTCGAATGTGAATTCAGCAACAGGGTAGTCCAGCTACTTGAAAATGAAACTGGCTGCAAAAAAGTTCCAAGAAAGTTTGAAAGCTGGAGCAAAAAAATTGTAGGCAGATGGAAGAGAAACAAGAGAGACAGGAACAAATTTTTTCTTCTCTTT
>JAYMSY010000408.1:0-12265 GCA_036897685.1 Monsonia emarginata | reverse complement strand
ATCTAACCGGTTGGCGTGCACAAAAATGAAAAAAAAAACTATGTCAATGCTCGCAACGTGCGCAATGCTTCAATATTTTTGACTTCTCCTCCCCAATAACAATTCGAGTAGTCCATTGTAATTGCTCAAAGACTATGAACACTTCAAATTTCTTGCACCAATCTTTGGCTTCTTTTTTTAATTTCAATTTTCTATATTTTTAAAAATAACAATGAAGCATAGAGCCAAGATACATTTTTCAATTAACAATTTAAAACTGATTTTAAACCATATAATTACCAATAAACACTTGGCATGATACTATTTTGCTCTCCGGTCGGGCCATGGGTTGACCCGCTACGTTCATTGCGAATTAAGAATTAGGCAGAGGAAAAAGACCCAAAACCAATCCTTCTATTGTTGTTCCTGCGGCTATATAACAATCCACGTACTAGAATTCAAATCATGGTTTCTATTCAGCCACCATTCCTTTCCTAAAATAGAAAGAATAAATAAGATAGAGATTTGATTGCTTCATGACAAGGCCACGAAAAAAGAAACTAAACTACTAACTAACCTATTGAGCACATTCAGATGTTAGTTACAGACATTGAAACACACAACATGGAAGAGCTGGAAACAGAAAATGACATGAACCCAGAAACTATGAGGTTGTTCTGTTTCTTTCGCGGTAAAGATGTTCCTCTCTCACCTGAGATCTGAAGGACATTACATTTGCTCTGGTCATGAGATTGATGTCAGTGATCCATCAGTTTTTGAAGAATGATCTGCCATCAAGGTTAAGAAGATGCATGAGTTGCAAAATTGGGCATGATTTCATTTGAGACTACATTTGTAGGATTTGTTGACTTACAGGACAAGAGCGGTATGATTTAAGGCCCTCGTATAGTTCGCGGGAGGAGACCAGGAGCTTGACTTGACGAAACTCAACAGATTGACTTTGACCTCTGTTGTCTGTGAAACAGATCAGCTCACATAGCAGAAGGCGTTCAAATGCCTGCAGAAGTAGAAGGCAGACAAGGATAAGTAATTGCTGTGACTATCTCATATATATTGGCTTGTTGTATTCACAAGATTGATGTTTGCCACGGAGCTGTACATACCCGTAAGCATACATTTTGTGAATAATAATCCGATGTCGGGAAGGACTCGTGTATGCTTTTGTACTCTGCCAATATGACAAAAACATAATCAATAAAAGAACGTACGGGTAATAAAGGATAAATGAGAGAGGAAGTATGTTTGGTGAACCTTTCATTACGGACTGAAAGTTGTATGAGTTTTGCTCTTTGACTTCCAACCTCTTCATGCATACCAGAATATATAGTTCTAATATGGAGCAGTCTGCTTGAACACATTGAATGGACATTTACAATCAGCAAGTTCCCATTACAGATATAACACGTAAAATCCATGCTTTGGAAGAGTGAAATGAACCACTTCATTCATTCAACCTAAAACAAACAATTGACCAGCAACAACTCCGCTCCATTCACATTACTAGGTTTATTTTTTCACTTTTGTTGCTCTATGGTGTGGCGAACAAAGTGAGGAACAATACGACAGTCATAATCATACAACTAGTATAAACTAAAAAGTTAGAAGTTTCTACCATACCATGTCTATCACATGTTATGAAACAATTGCAAAACCCAGGATTGTCGTGGGAGCAGTTTCGTTCTTGTTCAATTTAAAGCTAAGAGCAATATTTTCTCATTGTCACAAATAACCAAGTTGAGCTCCTAATTAGCGGTGTAGCCCACTTGTAAAACATAATAGCACATTTCTTATATATCGATTCCCATAGTTCGCCACGGAGATGCAATTTGAGTGTCCAACTTTTCTTCTTCTTTAATCCAGGTAGTGTAAGAGTAAATGATCTTTATGCTAAATATTTCATCAGAGTGAAAAATATAATATGAAACGTAAAGTACTTTAATCCTTGTACCTTTTAGACATTCCAACTTTGGCTGTCTCTGGATGCTCGATGCTGCAGTTTTGAAGTTCTCAATAGATAGGAATCCAGATCCCAAGTCCATATTGGAAACAGCACAAAATCTAGTGGAATGGTTAATTGATGATTAATTTAGGAGCACCTGACATGGAAGTTTCACAAACATAACATGCTAGCTGATGCAAGAGAAACTTACAGAAATCTCAATAAGTGATTGACAGTAGAATCTGAATCCAAATATGAACTAATAATTTCTTTGAATCTGTGATCTGCTAAAATATCCTGTAGAACTGTTAAGGGACATTCCAGGCTCAGCAGAACAGATAATTATGCATTAAAAAAATCAGGGTGGTTTTTTCGGTTAATGTGCGAACATTAGCCTTTCTAAAGATGAATCACCAGCTTACTATACTGATATGCACCCCCGTAAACAATAGAACCTTTTCAAAGTTGAAGGAGGATGCCATGGGGCTGGCAAGACTATAAAGCATAAATGCATAATAAAACAGTACAGAGGATCAGTAAGAGAAAGGATACTTGAAGTTTTGAATTGAATTCAACGGCATAGTCATGAGGGAGGCTTGAGTCTAATGGCAAAGATAAAACATGTTCTAACAATCTGCAGGACCAGAAAATAAGAAACTAAACCAAATGCATTTATTATATAAGTGATCGTAATTCCTCAGCATTAGAAATATTGATATCCCTAAGTCAAGTAACGAAAACTACCTTTGTAAATCTTCCTTCGATAGAGGAAGAAACAACAGTTTTCGATGTGAAAAACGAGATCTTACTCTTTTTTCCAAAAGCTGATCTGCATCCTACATGGTCGAGAGCCAAATTTTTAGGAATACTGAAACGTACAAGTATCTACAACCAAAAGTCCACAAAAGGGATCAGATATATGCAATCACGCATTAGCTCAAGAAGCAACTTGAGTGGTAACTGTCGGTGGAAGGGTCCCCATATCCCTAACAGATTTAGACACAAGACAATAGAAAAGGTTAGCAACATACCAGTCTGCAACTCACACCAACTACAACAGCTTGTGATGTTACTGATTGCATTGCATCTAGCAAGCTATATAGTAAACGTTGTTTTCCCTATAACAAAAACAAGCCAATTGAGAATATAAAAATCAGCTAATGAACTTTCAAAAGTGCCATGGCCACACCATCCTTGGTTCAGTTCAATATCAGGTTTTTTTTTTGCCAAAATCATGTACTATAAAAATGAATAACAAATGAGACATGGCAAGTCCAACCGACAGGCTTTAGTTATGTAAGAAGGGGCAAATGCCTTAGTCTCTTACCTGGGTGAAGAGGTCAAACTCATCCAGTACAAAAATGATTGTTTTATGGGCCAATCCACACTCCCTATATCAGGAGCAGAAATTCATAAGAACCATCACATGATTTGGCAGAAATCAAACTAAAGTACTCAGGATGAGGAAAGTAGTTATGTACATCCAGAAAGTCTGTACTCTAACCTTAACATGGCTATCATGAACTGGGAATTATCATCGAATGATGCCTACAAAAATTAGGCCAACGTCATGAATTCTGACTTGCTTAGTTACAGAATGCATCTTGGCCTCAACTCAAAAAGATAATGATTTTTACGTACCATTCTTGAGAACATTAAATGATGCTCTACGCATAACTGTCTTGCAATTTCCTGAATGATAAACAATCATGTCAGAGAAGGCAGTGATATAACTTTATGTAAATTTCAATCATGATGCTACTTCATCGAAACCTTAAAATATGATTTCTTTCTAAAAATGAAGTCTTCAATTTCTTATGACCGCCTGCATTCCAAGATTCCATTAGTCATGCTTGTAACCCAAATCAACTTAATTTCCACAACCAACAACGTCAATAGTTCTCAATATGAATCAATGATGAATGTCGCATTTTCGATTTGGCAAGTCAGAGAGAAAAAACATGATAGAAAACTAAAATATTAGAGAAATAATGTATAAGAAGGTATGCAGTTGGCCTCAGAAAAAATATGTGATTCTTACCTTGATGGCACAAGTGTCATCACTGTGCAAAAGCCCATTCAATTTGATCTGAAAACAAAACATTCATTGCAGATTAAGTACCAGTGACAAAACACAAATTCCACTCGGGATGAGGCTCAGAGCTTCTAGACTCAGACCGTCCACTTAAATTAAATATAAATCACCATTGTACTTTATATATAGCACCATAAATAAACATGAACCATTATGAAATATGAAGTAACAATCACTTACAAGTTCCAACGTTACACGTAATAAAAAAAAAGATATCCAAACTGTTAAATCTTATATCTACAACATGAAAAAACAAAAATCTCCAGTTCCGGCATGCCCCATTCATTACTATTACGGACACAAGAATGAAATTTTTAGTCTTACCAATCTACAACTCACTACATGGGTCAATTTCAAAATCCCCACCAAATAAATTATGCATTGTTTCTAAACAAAAGAAAGGAAGGATGCCCAAAATATATAACCATACCACTGATATCAAGTCAGGATGTTCTTGCAATAAATCACTCAGAACAAGCTCCAATACCTAAAAACAGTTAACCAAATAAACAACCCAATAATCAAATTGAAAAACAAAACCCTGAATAAAGGGGAAATAGCAAATACCGCAATTTTCCCAGAACCGCGAGGACCCAGAAGCAGGACCGAGTTGTTGCAAGCTTCGGTGACTGAACTCGATATCAAGTACTTCAATTTGCTTCGAACAGAAGCAGTAGAAACCATTTATAAGATTCAATTTTAGAAATTTAAGGAAAATGCTGAAAAAAATCCTCGGAATTGGGAATTTATAATCAACCCTGTAGTTGCTGTCTGGGGAATCGGAGAGAGGCTTGAAGATGAAGTTGCGGTTGCAGAGCCTGCTTCGGAGGAGATTTTGGGCTTTCTCTGCTCGATTTTCTCGAGCCATTGTTGCGATTTTCGGGAGGAAACGAGGGCAGTTACCCGGGGAGTGAAGAAAATGGCGGGGGGTGGAAGTGACGAAGCCGTGAAAAACTCTTCGAGGGCAACAGATTCAGGTGGGCCCTGAAAGCTAATGGGCCTGGCCCATTTAATGTATAAGCGGTAGAGGCGACAATTAGACCTGAACTCGTAAGCATTTGATCCATGTGAAAATTTTAGGACATTGAAAAGTTTACTCTATCTTAAATTAAATTAAGTGTTCATTTTACTAAAAACAAGGTTTTTGTTTTTTAATTTTTAGTAAGAAAATTTTATTAAAATTTTACTTTTGTCCTTTTGATTTAAATTTTTGAAAAATTTGCGTATTAAAAATAAAAAATAATTTTGTCAAATTAAATGATAGAATTTAATTTTTTAATTTGTGTGCAGATAATAACGTGAACACTTAAAATAGAACTGAGAGTATAATGAATTCTATCTAATGTTGGGTTAAATTAACATGAATGAAGTGTTTGCGTCATTAGAAAATTAAACGATAATCTTTTTTTCCGTCAATTTATTTTTTGACCAACAATATGATACTCATATAAATTATGTCTAGTTCCATCTGAATATGAACAAATTCAGTCATATTCAAACAATCTAAATCTAATCGAATGACTTAACATTTTTATAGATCGTTCAAATTTAAATTACCTTTAATTTTGTGCGACGTAATTTTATTTTAATCAAACATTAAATTATAACTAATTTTCTATCTACAATATTCATAACTCACATGCTTTTTTTTTATAAATATAACTCATAGTATAAGTTTTGACGACTAAAATCTATATTAGAAAAAATAATTTTTGTTCCAAAATATTGTACCCATATGGATGATTTTGTTGAAGAAAATACTTATTGAGTGAAAAATAAGATAAATAATAAAATAAATATACAAAATATCGGCAAGATGATGTATAAGAACCAGTCATCCACCACCTGACGGGCGCGAGGAGGAGGAGCAAGCACGAACCCAGATGAAAATGGCGAGCACAAGCTCTGCTCTCACCTCTAATCCTCAGCTTCACACTTGTTGCTGCCTCAAGAGACTCGATTCCTTCAGAATTCGACCACCGTCTGCTTCTCTACACCTCAGCAATCCCCCGAGAAGAGCAGGATTGCGATTTGCTTCTTCTCGGAGGCCTCTAGCTCTCGGGCTTAGAAGTTTCAGCAGATTCGTTCGCTCAGCTTTGGACGACGACGGTTTTGGATCATTCGTTGAGGATAGGATCGGTAAGCGAAAAGGGTTTAGCTGTGGAGCAGTTGTTTATTACTTCAATTTCAGATGGTTTCATGAGCTCTATTAGTTTTGGTGATTAGGTCTTTTTCTTTGATGAAACTTTGTGCAAATTGTTGTTGTGTTAAGAGTGGATTGTTGTGGGAGTGATGATGATGATAGCTGTGTTTACAGAAACCCTTGAGAAAGCATGAATTTTGAGATTGTGGAGTCCTAAAGGTAGCTCTTTTACGTTTTCATGTTGACTAATTGAGTCTTTAGGGTCATGGGTTCTGAGGTTGTGGTCACTACTTAGTTGAGAGAGCTGTAGAGTATAAGCAATAGCCCTGAGCACACTTATAAGAATTTGTAGTATCTTTAACTGCATTTCTTGGAATTAGACTTGAAATGCTAATTTGTTTTACTTCGAGGCATGGTGATGGGGTGTGGGTTGTGAGGAATTCCTTGCTTTCTTGTACTATTGTTGCTAGAATTGCTGATTTATACCGTGTTGTTAAATGACGGGATTGTAACTATCCTAAAATTCTTGGAAACCATGAAGTGGGCTGCTTCTTTTAATTAGTATAGCTAAATGCAGCATACCATTTCGATGATAATGTTATCGATTGATATTACATGCATGTATTTGATTGTGTATATCTTCACTGAGGATCATATTATATATACTTGGATGCTAAAAATGCATTTTACATGATCTTACATGACATGTATCTGTAGTTTGATGGATTGTCCCAACTTACGAACCGAGTTTTCTTTATATAGTGATCTTCGCGATCCCATATTCATTATGTTGGAAAAGATTGGCATGTAAATTTTGGTCCAAAGTCAAAATCATATTGTAATGGGAAGTGTGGATGTTGCAGATGGCTCAGTGGAAGAAACAATAGAAAAGGTTAATCAAGCAAATGGAGGAAGTCCCTTGTATGATTTCCTTTATCCAAGTAAAGATCTACTCCCAGATGATAAAGAAATGACTATGTTTGATCATCTGGAAGAGCTGCGTCAGAGGATATTTGTGTCTGTGCTGGCTGTTGGAGCTGCTATCTTGGGTTGCTTTGCGTTTTCAAAAGAGCTTATCATGATTCTGGAAGCTCCTGTTAAAACGCAGGGTGTTCGGTTCCTGCAACTAGCTCCTGGCGAGTTTTTCTTCACCACTGTGAAGGTTAGTGCAAGTAAATTTTTTTCTCTTATCCACAACCATACATGCCCACTTTCTTTTATACCAAAATTATTGTTACTGGGGACCTTTTAGTACAAAGGCAACCTGAAATCTTCTTTGTTAGGCATCTGAACACTTTGTCATGAGATGAAGCTGATGAATGATATTAGCTATCATTCTCGAGGTGTATTTTGCCTGAACATGTTTTTTTTTCCTACATTTCATGAAAACGAAAAACCTGCACTTGGCATGGCATTAAGTTGCAAATGGAGTACTTCTATGTCCTGAGCATATAATTAATGAAACTCACACAGTGTGTTGAATCAATTTGTTACATGGGAGGTTGGTGTACCAATTACATGAGAAGAATATCCAAACTTGATAAATTTGGGAGAATTTTTAAATTCTTAAAACTTTTGACTTCAATCTGATACCTTCATGAATTAAATTATTAGCTTCGTTAATCACTTTCTCATATTCTCTTAATGGTGTTCTGCAGGTGTCAGGGTACTGTGGCCTTCTTATAGGAAGTCCAGTAATTCTCTATGAGATCATAGCCTTTGTTCTTCCCGGTCTAACAAAAGCAGAAAGAAGGTTCCTTGGGCCCATTGTTTTTGGCTCCTCTGCACTTTTCTATGCTGGTATTGCCTTCTCATATGTGGTTCTGACTCCAGCAGCTCTAAATTTCTTTGTTTCTTACGCGGAAGGAGTTGTAGAATCATTATGGTCCATCGATCAATACTTTGAGTTTGTACTTGTGCTCATGTTCAGCACAGGCTTGTCCTTCCAGGTACAAATCTTCCATCATTTTTTCTATCCATGAGGATGACACTCACTTTTTCTTTTCAATATGCACATGAACTTGGGCTGATGACATTTTATAGTTATTCGAAACTGAGTGTACTTAAATGACACTAATCTAAAATTGTATACTTGAAATTGCAATACACAAAAATTTGTGCTTCAGTAATGCAGGCGTCACATGCTACAGAGCTTTTCTGTAGAAACATTCCACTCGTTTTACACTACCACTCTAGTTCATTTTCTTCATGTAAGAGACAACTGTTGCACCTTCTACTATTTTGTCACTAATGGACGCCTTGCATTTCCCTCTTTTATATAGGTTCCAGTCATACAGTTTTTACTGGGACAAGTTGGAATAGTATCAGGAGACCAAATGCTGTCAATTTGGAGATATGTTGTGGTCGGTTCAGTCGTGGCAGCAGCTATACTCACACCGTCAACTGATCCTCTAACTCAGATGCTTCTCGCAGCGCCCCTTCTAGGCCTTTATCTGGGAGGCGCATGGGTGGTTAAATTGACAGGAAAATGATTGCCTGTTGTATACTCACGGAAAAAAAAAAGGTTTTACTCTGTGCATTAGGATTGTTCTTAGACCCAAGTTGCTCATACACCTGAATGTTATATCTTGTAATTCTATGTTGATCTCCCAAATGTAACCATGAATGCAATGAATGAAAATGATCTACTTGTTTAAACCTATATGGAAAAAGCTCTCTCTACTGTTTGACTTGAAATGGCATGAAACATATGTTTGTTGATGGTTTGGTTGCATTGGATCAGTAGTTCAACAGAGTCATATCAGAATAAAATAACAGAAGCAAGCCCAAAATGTCATATGAATTATGAGCCAAACAGGAAATTTCTACAGAAAAACAATTCAGAATCTTGTGCTATAGTCTTCAGTTCTAATTGCTCAAATTCACATTTTCAATTTGGGTTGCTAGATCAGTAGCATCACAGTGACTAAGTTCAGATTCCAGTAATCTCAAAGAGCTTTTCAAGCCATTGCATGCTTGGATGAAAGCTTCAGAGCTTCCTTTAAGTTTTTCAATCTCCACCTGCATATCATCAATCATGCTGGAAATTTTCCCAGAAGCAGCTTTTATTACTGGGATCTCTTGCGGGGGATAGAGACAGGCTCCAAGTTCATCAATCTGAGCACCTATATCTTGACACAACTTCAATAGTTTCTCCAAAGAATACACAAAGTCACCACTGTCATCGGGCTTTTCCAGCTTAAGCAATCCTGTGATGGAGCGGATAAGTTCTTTTGTGACTGCAACTGTGTCGGACACAACCTCTATTGCTGATTGAGCAACTTTCATTTCTTCAGGCGACAGGTCATTGCCCAGATCGTCCAAGCTGTTATCATCATCATTATCGGTAGGAACATCTTCTGTTTTTGCAGAAGCCTCATCAGAAGCTTCCTGTGCTGGATCGGGGGACTCTGGCTTTAGTTCCTTCAGCTCACGGAGGACATCCTTCATGGAAACGGCAACTTGTGTCATTGCTCTGCCGATTGCTGTGATGTTTGTAGAAGGAGTTTTCTTAAGAGCAGAACACGCTTCCCAAACTGCCCCAACCAACTGTGGGATAGTGAGTTTTTGGTCTTTGTTCCGGGATCCTGCAATGTTCATTTGAAGAGAAATTAAGAGGTTTAGCTGTTCAGGCAGCATTTCGGTTTGTGGAAAAGTGCAACCTTTTCGTCATCGGATATGTTAAGAAAATAGGACACAAACAACTCATGCAAGTGCAGCAAGAAAAGACTTTTCATGCTCTCATCTCCCAGATGTGACATGACAAATAATCATGTCATTACTAGTAACACATGATACCATCAATTGTATACTTCTGTTAATTCGTGCTATTGTGCTTGCAAGCATTCCTGTGGGTAGGAGAGAGAGAGAGAGAGAGATTACCATAAGAAGAGACAGATTCCTTCAGTAACTTGAAACTGCTATCAACAACTTGCTTCACAGAACTATGGATAACCACAGAAAGAGTAGGTCCTGCACCCACTGTCGTTCCGTGGGATAGCAATAGGAAACCCTGCAGCACGTTGACATATGCTGCCATGTTCTCCTCAAGTGCTTTGAATTCGGGTTTTTGTCCCGTCCAAAGCATTCCAGCTACATGGAAAAACCGGAGATGTAAGAAAAATACTCGAACCTTCATCCATCATATGAGATATGGAAAGAAAAGATATATACAGCTGACAATGAATATCTATGCTTATGTGATGATTGGCAGAAAGGAAACTACTAGATCAGCTCTCTACTGGTTATATATCTCTGTTGCCACTACCGAAGGTAGTATGAGCACAGATCAAAATTATAATATGCGTGCATTGATAATGAAATCCTCAACACAAATGAATGGAATTATTCTACTTAGTTTAAGCAGAAAAACATACTTCAATTCCCGTAGATTCTGAACATGTCGGTCCTATCTAAGGTTTAGCATAAAAAAACAGGACGGGACAGGTCCGTGCAGCACAGAAAATACTTATTGACAAAATAAAGTTGGTTCAAACTACTCCACACAGACTGGGAATATAAATTCAGTATATCAAAATCCAAATACCAAACAAGAAAACCATCAGCAGAAACCGCAGAACATAAAACCGATCGATCTTTAACTTGAGAAATCTAAGGTCCATGAATCAACTCTTGAACACAAACACAGAAACAACTATTTTATTTTCCTCTTCCTTCTCCTTTCCTTAGCATACTTATTTTTTCCATTACATCAATCATTCTAGTTTTAAAAGGTTATTTAGCATTAACATCTTCTAAAAAATTCAAAATCAACTCAAAACAGAATGTTAGCATGCAGCATTGAACTGGTTACGGCTTCAAACATGTCAAGGTTGTATCAAAACTTAAATTGGAATAGCTAGAAAAAATCCAATATACAGTACATTCACAAACTTTACAACATACAGCATGAATTTGCACATAATAAACAACAATTAGAGAACACAGAACCAAACACAGAAATTGTGAAGAAGAAAAAAAAGAACAAATTCTGTGGAGTACCCATTGTAGCCTGCTTGGAGACTTGTTCGCCCATCTTAATAACCTCCTCCCAGCTCCCTCTCTCCATAGAAGAAGGTAGTGCTTGATCCAAAACCTGCACGCGCATATGCATACACACCCCATATAAGCATATGTGTGTGAGTTTGTACATAGAGGTCGATACTGAAAAGTGGGTATTCATGGGAACCGTACCTGGAAGGTTTCATGGATGGTGTTGAGATGCGAAACCAGAATCCGATTGAGTCGCTCCTTCTCTGCTTTCCCCATCTCTGTCTCTCTCTGAACAGTGAAGAGTGAAGAAGCAATCAAACAATTGGTGACTCAAAAGCTCTGGTTTTGGGTTTTGGGGTTTTTATGAGGAGAAAGGTACGGTGTCGTTTAGATAGGCTCACGGCAAGAGAAAGCGAATCAGCCCGTACTCTTTAGGATGCAAAACGGCACCGTACAAAACAGCCCGTACACTTCCAATTAAGTAATTAACCCCAATCCTAATTTATACAAAAGAACACAAAATACACCGAAAAGAAGAAATGGAAACAGGTGAGTGGAGTTAGCCGAATGGTTAACACGCTCAACTTATAACTGTGAGTTCATGACTTTGAGCCCAGTCCTTTTAGAATTCATCGTAAAATCTAGCTTTTATATACAGTATAGATAGATGGTAACCCAAATTTACAAATAACACTTCCTTGGACCATGTACAACAGGTTGCTAGAGTTAGCTGTCGGGGCGTGGTGGACAGTCGAATTTTCGACAGCGGGGAGTATGGGTGATCGTTAGTTGCTAGTCATGTCGTTGACCTTTATTTACCAACGAACTAATTATTATGGAAGGTCGTCGACATGCATTTGCCAACAAGCTAACCATTGTGGAAGATCGTCGACCTGCATTTGTCAATCATATAACTATTGAGTTCGCAGGGTCCATTGTGAACCCGCAGCTGAGAGCACAGTAGAACCACCGCATGTACCTAGGCCTTTAATTTGCCAAATCCAAGATTTTTTTTAATAGCCATGTCAATTTCATGATTGCTTCAATTTGGTTCTCCTTCCACCACCTCTTCCAAGCTCTCTTCCCAGCCTCTCTC
>JAYMSY010000407.1:0-12265 GCA_036897685.1 Monsonia emarginata | reverse complement strand
CAAGGTAAAAAACTTCATTTGTGGAGAGGTGAATCTGTTGAATCTGGTATTTCTTCCCTTGTGTCTGCCATATGCTCATGTGGGTCAGACAAAATGCAAGTGACTGGAGTTCCTGCTTCACCATCTTGGATTGCAGCTGGACTAAGTTCTGGTCATTGCCGGTTGTTTGACACAAGGAGTGGAAATGTTATTGCCTCTTGGCGGGCTCATGATGGGTTTGTAACAAAGGTATGTTTAAATTCCTTAAAGAAAGAGGCTTTAATTTAACATGGCGTTTCATTAAACTTTCTTGTTTCCAGTTGGCTGCACCAGAAGACCATTTGCTTGTTTCCAGCTCCCTTGACAAGACTATACGGATCTGGGATTTGAGAAGGTATTATTAAAACAATCTTTTTTATTGGACTCTGTTGAGAAGTAAAAGAGAGTCCCACATTACTAAATAGAGAAAAGGAAAGTTCCTTATTAAAGCAAAAGCCAACTGGGTTACTTATAAGAGAGAATCCAACTGATAACTTACCAGTTTATTTGTCAGGCATCTTAAAGAATTATCTGAACTTAAGAAACTTTCAATGATAACCACCCTGGCTTTAGTGCGAAAATATATTTTCTTGGCAACCAGCTCCATCTCTGACTGTTTTCTTAGACAAATCTTCAGTCATATCTTCTCTTGTCAACCATCTTCTCCCGTTGTCCTACTTCTGCATGCAGGGGCAGAACTAGTGGTAAGTTTACACAGGATAAATGTTTTGGAGGACTTGTGCATCTTGCCTTAGACAAAAACTACCTGTGGTCTCTCAGAAATGCATTTAACTCAGCATATGTTGGATACCCCACCTTCCAATGTTCACAAGGTTGTGAATTGTGTATAACTGTATACTTTTTCATCCCCAATCAAAAGACCTCCAGTGCTTTCCTTTACTGCGGCATGTTACTAGTTGGTTCCCTTTTTCTCCCAGGCCCCTGAGTTTGTTAACCAGTAGATGGGTGGCCACAAGTCTTGTATAAACAAGAAGAATTTGAATTTGTTATATACTTAACAGTTTATTTGTTACTATTATACTCATCAGCGGTTTTGTTTGTTATAGATAGTTAATTATCATTCTGATTGGTAGTTCCAAGGAGATAAACTATTCTGCAAAGCCTTGAAATCAAAGTTATTGTGAATGTTGATGGCTTGTCCGTACTCTTTCTTGTTTATGAGGCTTCATCATGGAGACATTATTTTCCTATCTTTTCTTGCTGTACTATTACCTGATCAGTTTTGCTTTCAGAATTGCTGACATGGAGTCAGAATCTTGTATGATCCCTGGGGGAGCAATATAATGGAGAATTGAAGTCTATCCAAAATAGATTCGGTCAGTCTCTTTCGTATCTGATTCACTGTGTTTTCTTTTTCTGCAGGATCTTGCCATCCCAGCCCACTGTTTTCAGGGGCCACACAGAAGGTGTATCGGGTTTCTCAGTCTGGGGCCAAGATGTTATTTCCATCTCAAGAAATAAGATTGGACTCTTCTCACTATCTAAATCTCCAGACGAAGTAAGTAACTAGTATCATACGTCCCACCCATCTCTACTTTGACGTTTTAAGCTGCATCACCAAAGTTTGGATGTTCATTGCATGCAACATATATAATAACTGGCAGTTCCTCTATTGCTAAGAACTATGTAGGAATGCATGATATCTGGTTCATTCATGCTTGTGGAACGTTAACGGGCCACTTGCCTAATTCATAGAATGACTTGCCTGCTCCCATTTAGGAGGTCATGTATATTTAGATTTGTGTATGCACATTGTTGTTTCTACCAATCAACCTAGATCTTATTGGTTAGCTCCTAGTGATAGAATCTTACTTTTGCAAAATAGGAATGGGATTACCGTGATGTGAGGGAATGGAAATCCCATAGGGATCATGAAGGGAATCCCCGTGGGAATTCCCACTTGGCAACTCCCCTAATTTACACAAAAAGGAGGGGTTATTCTCATTATCACCCAATGTTTATACGAACCGAGGCTCAGTTTTCACTAATAGAAGAGCTACCAGTTACTACAGTATGCAATGAACATTGAAACCTTTGGGAAAGTTTACTTTTTTTGGTAATTATTGCAATGGTGTGTAGTGCAAGAACTATATACTTATCTTTTGCCAGTGTGATAGTTTAGAGATTTTGATCTGAAAATGAAATGATGTGAATGTGTGGTGGCAGGATGGGCAGCATCGGGTTATGCCTCACAAATTGTACATGGCAGATCAAGGAGTAAGAAATTTCTCTGTGCTATCGTGTATTAGCATCCTACCATTCTCTCGATTGTTTGCTGTTGGAACAGAGGATGGTTATCTTAGGATATGTTGTTAATTATAGTTAAATCTCTTTTTTTCCGTTAATCTAAGAGGTATTTAAATTCAATGTTGTTTCTATTACATGCTCTTGGAAACTGTATAGAGTGGTGGGTTCAGCTGGCTTGCTAAGTCATGTGTAATTGTGTAGTGTTCTGATCTAACATGAAATGTTTCTATTATTTTATTTATTTGCACGTAATGAGCCACCTAATATGAATGGTTTAGATTAAGCTCTTTGAGCATGTTTGTTTTCAATCATTTCGATCCATTTATTGCATTCAGTTTGTTTGTTGGTTTGTTCTTTTATCCATGTGAACTACTTACTATACTTGAGTACATCTTAATGATCCGGACATGGATACGAATCAGACGTGCATTTAAATCCAAACTTTGGATCTTAAAAAAAAAAAAGAAAGAAAGAGGTCCAAGCCTATTTTCTGTTATTTCCTTTTCCACAAAAAAAAAACTGTGGTTATTTACTTATTACTTATTTTGGACTTGAACTTAATTCTACAAGCATGTGGTAAGTTTGTCTGGAGAGTTATTGTAAGTGATATTCCCATGTATATCTATCTTGAGTTTATACTCCATCCCCAAGTAGTTGATAGATTGTTTTGATAAGGTGATTGGGAGACAATGGTGGACTGAGGACAGTATTAGCAGAGGTATCCATTGGACCAAGAAAGAGCTGTTGTATAGACCGAGGGGTCTCAGTATTAGGGGAAGTCTTATTAGGAGAAGGAATAGCATAGCACCCCATGCATATGGGATGAAAAAGAAGGCAGGTGATTTGGAGAAAGATAGGGTCTAGAACAGACCGGAGGATGACAGTTTTGTTATATGGAGTCCAAGAATTGGGAGCTTGAGAAGATCCTCAACTCTCAATAGATTGAGTCTCTGGGAAAGATCAACATCTCTATAAAAGATAAAGCTATGTAGATGGGCAACAAGTCTGTAACGCTCACATCTAAGGAAGTCTATGCAATCAAAATTAATGGAATTCAAGAAATGCACTTCTATCCAGTTAGAGATATAACTTTCTTTCTAGAGGTCTTTGTTTGGAAAATGGATGCAATTACTCCCTTGAGGACATCAAGCATATATATGTTATGTTGTTCCATTGCCCCTCTAGACTCTAGTAGCAGACCTTGGTTTTGATTTGAACACTGGTTTTGATTTTCTTTAGACCAGATGTAACATATTGTTGTCTAAAAAGCACAGAAATAGTATTGCAGTGATTCATTCTGCTGCTTATTGCTCGACACCAACTTTCTCGCATCGACATAAAATACATGTGCAATTTACAGAGATCATTAACGAATGAGATTACAGTTTCAAGGTCACACTGAGGATACTAAGATGTGGTCATGAGAATGTACATCCAAATATTCACTTGTAAGTCCAACTACTTGAGCGCGGACAACCAAACAGAAACAGCTTTAGCCGAAGGTTTTCTCAGTGCTGTAGTACATGTACAGAAACCCGTCTTTGTCCTTGAAAGACTCATAGATATACCCAAGATGACTTGCTGTTGAGAACAGACCATTAACAAGACAAGTTAGTTGATGACACGCAAGATTAGAATTAATTAATTAATCCTTGATTAAGTTACACCAATGGCAACATTGAAATATCTCGTTTTTACCTGTTTGAGGCAGCGTGTTCTTCACAAATACAAAGAGCGCTTTCCCTGGAGGTAAATGTAGCCTGCTACTTAAGATGTGGATGAAGTGCCCAACAGACATGTCTCGTGGAATGAGGTATCTACGTAATACAAGGGAGGATAATGAGAGAAATACCCTTGGAATGACAATGACAAAATACAAGCTCAACTCTCCTACTACTACTATCAGTTTAATAGACTGGGTTTTGATCTGTGCCACCAATATTGATAGATCGTTTAAATTTCATATTGTAATACACAATGCATGCTAATCCAATCAAGAATTTGTTTTATTGAAAACAGTACTTGGAAAGATAGAGAGAGTATCAAAGATTTCAACAGAATGAAAATGTAACTCTTATAGCTATAGGCTCTAATCATTTAGACTGAATTGAGCTACTTATAAGTTCATAGATAAAATGACAAAAGGATATTGATTAAGCGTACATAGGCATTCATTCATTTATAATGCAAATTTTTGTGACCTAATGTTTAGACCAAAGCAACACAAGAATTATGGCAAAAAGAACATACTTTTTCTTTCAATGATGACCTGCAGAGAACATGTGTGATTAAACAAACTTATACCCAACTGTCACTCTATAGTCTATACATGCACAATTAACTGATCTATCTTCCCAACAAAACAACTTTGTTTTCGTTATTCTGTCAAAATATAATTCATTTACTTCTTAATTGAGCGAGACAAAATTTAGATAATAGCTAGTAACATCCCAAACACCGTTGCAAGTATATTGCCTCAAGAAGTCATTGAAGAAGTTTTCTAGAAACATATTAAAACTGTCACTAGGCTTTCAGGACATCAGCCAAAAAGTGATCCTCAATAGCGTCGCAAATAGCAAGTAGCTCATCATGAATTATTCCCCATCCGATAACCCAACTTTTTCATCAAGTAAAGAAATATATCAACATAGGCATAATGTACATTTCTCTGTGAGTAAGCTAAGGAGTTCCAAATTCAACACAAGCTTTAAAAAATCTATCAACTAGTTTTGATTGTAAAAAAATCAAATGGGTATTTAAGAAATTCATATTACAGCTACAACTAACCAAATTACATCATAAATATATATTATATACACCCATAATTACATTTATCCCCAGAAGAAAAAACAGACTTGAAAATCTTACAGGCACTCGGTCGGCGTATTTGGCGATAATGTTCTGCGATTCATGGAGTCTCTCCTCTGCATTCACCACATCATAGAAAAAAAATGTAAGAATACACAAAATTGATCAATCAAAAGCAAAAGAAATTGAACCAACCGAAACTGTACTCCTCCTGGAAGGAGTTGAGCTTGGCCATAGTTGTTTGGTTCGAAACCAAAACGAGCTTTTGATTTGATTGATGGATGAAAGGGGAGGGTTGGGGGAGAATCAAATCAATTAAAAGGAAGAAGAATTTGGGAAGGATAAGAGAGAGCGTGAAGTTTTGGTTGAATGTGAGGTAACTTGGAAGAAAGACAAGTACAAACAGATTCTATTGTTGGTTTGGGATCATGAAAATTGATGTCCAATAGTAATATAATCATGCAGCACATTGTTGATAGTTTGCAATCTGCCCTGCATGCCTCCCACTCCCACTCCCACTCCCACTCCCACTCCATCCTTGGATTCTTCCCATAACACCACTTTACACTCCTTCTGTCTCCACTTATGGGGCTGGCTGGGCTTCCAACTTTGCTTTGCAGAGTCCTTTAACAGTGAGTGTGAGACACCCACAGATGCTGCTGAAGGATTGCCATGTAATCTATAACACACCAAACAAGTAGAAATATGCAGCTGCTCCACAACTGCCTGCATTGCCTAGCTGCAAAATTGTTTGAATAGCGACTCCACTCCAAATTGCCTTCAATTTTTAGCTTTGGATTTGTGGATCCAGGAGCCGCAATGAGATTCAAACTTCTTTACACAGATAATCATATGGTTATCACAAACCACATCAGAAATAAAAAGTGGAATTCTAAAGAGATATTTGGCTGTGTATGCCTTCTAAATAGAATAATCAATCAAGATTGAAGAAACTATCATCGTCATACATGTAAACAAAAAATAAAGACAAAATTGGCATTTCACCAGTCTAATTGTTCAGAATAAATGAAAATCAACTCTATAGGTACCGAACTATATACAAACAACTATTTCATCCCAATGATTTCCTTCGATATTTCAGAGGTGTCTCATGCATTGTTACACTACTTTACATGAGATTTGCAGGCAGGAAGGCACACACTGCTGCAATCATCCTTCAAAGCATTGCAGAAAATCATATATCAGTAATTTCACCAATGAACCTTACTGTCACAAAAAAGTAGAGAATTACCATATTAACTCTAATGTTCTCCAGCAATTGGCTCCACCCCAATTGCTTCATCATTTTCACGAGCATTAGCTATTATCTCTTTCTCCAACTCCAAATAGTATATCTTGTCATTCATCCCTTTCTCTCTATATGCTTCCACCATGATAGAGTAGGTCTTGGAGTCCGGTTGACATTGTTTGTCTTTCATCCGTTTATAAACTCTCTCCATCTCCATCAAATCATCCGCCTTTGCACATGCAGATATAATTGCGTTAAAAAATGAGGTATTCTCACGTATCTCCAACTTCCCCGCCAACCGAACACTGCTAATCACCTTATGGAAGAGACCTGCATTTGCATATCCATTAATAAGACAACAGAATGTCTTCGTGTCTGCTTTCATGCCGTCCTCACGCATCTGATCAAATGTGTACTCCATCTGTTTTGCATCCCCCACATCAGCAAAAGCCTCAATCACATTATTGTAAGTTGCTGTTGTCCAAGGGAATTCAAGTTTCCGCATGTACTCCATCACAGATGACATTTTATCATACATGTGTTTCTTCCCATAGGCACCAATCAAGATATTGAAAGTGCGTGTTTCTGGTTCAACTCCAAAATTACGAAATTTCTCATACCATCGCTCCATTGTCTCAATCTGACCTTTGTTACCGAAGATGCTCAGGATAATATTCATTGTCCAAACATCAGGCTTGGATGTTTTGCTCTCCAACATCCCAGATAACACCTTCTCCATCTGGTCATACTTCTCGGCCCTTCCGTATCCACTTAAGACTATGTTCTGGGTGACAGTGTTTGGAGAAATTGATCTTTCATCCATTTCCTCATACAGGGAAGTAACCAAATCATAATGTGAAGCATCAATACAAGCTTTGATCAAGATACTGTATGTATAGACATCAGGCTGACACCGTGGGAGGGTCTTCATTTGGTTAAGAATCGTGAATGCCTCGTCAACTAGATTGCTGCGACAATAAGCCCCAAGTAGAGCCGTGTAAAGTGCAGGAGTGGGTTCACATCCTTCTTCAACCATCAAATCAAAAAGGCGGTGAGCATGGTGGGGTTGGCCACATCTGCCGAGCAGAACGATGAGTTTCATGTATGTCCCTTCTTTTGGATGATAAAAGGGCTGTTCTCTAAGCATCTCAAACACCTAAAAAATCAAACAGACAACTGTTACCCTCACTCATTCCAGGCATTACTAGGATACTATAAGTTGTAGGATCATGGAACTGGTTCTTTTAAGAATGCAAATTCCACTTCCTAATTGAACTTCAAAGTAACTACAACAATTTGGAGTTGTACAGATTACCAGGCTTACCAAAAATCAAGCTATTAATTCCAAAAGCCAAACACGCCAGAAAGCAATCAAATCAAAATCAAGCATGTTGGTAATGGTGGCTGAAACACACTGCCTTTATCCAAAGCATTACTCCATTATCATCAATTACAACTAAAACACACAATTCAGATTTGACACTTCACTGGTAAACAAAAACCCACAAAAAGCAGGGGTTTTTTAAACATAATGTCCAAATTATCTACTAAAACGCACAGCACAGAAATGGGTTTCCCTTATTAACAAAAAAAAAAAAAAATTGCATACGCATGTAGTCACAATTTGTGAACTGTCTATTGCCTGTCACTCACTCTCTCTGTCTCAACTCATTCGCAATTTCACACCTAATTGTCTTTATACTTATTTTAAAAAAACATTTATTTGATTTTGTATTTTACATATTTTGTCTTATCCCAGCTGAGCTCAGAAATACAATATACAAAGGAGTGAATAGAATAAACCGTTTTCTTTTTAATTCTGTCGCTCGAGTCTAGACTCTAGACCCTACATTTTGCTCTTTCTGGTCCCTTCTTCTTCCTCTCCTTTGCTCTGCTTTCCTTCTTTCTTTCTTTCTGATAATGTAAAATTCTGAAAAGGGTTTCTAATCGGCTCTCAATCTGCTCCGCGTAACCTCTAAAGTTTTGTTTTTGTGTTGTCGATGCCATGGCTTTGTTTAGGTTTCTAGTTTTGTTCCTTATCCACATTTGCTTGCTCGCTAGCTTTTCTTCAGCTGGAGATCCATTTGTTAACTATGAATTTGAGCTCTCCTACATCACCGCTTCTCCTCTGGGCGTTCCCCAACAGGTCTGTACTCTCTGTATCTTCTTGCTTTCTCTTTCTCTTTCTCTGGGTTTGCTTCATTTTCATGAATGCTTCATCGGTTGGCTTTAGATTTATCGGAGTTTCAATTTTTAGCTTCAGATCTACGGGAATGTGGGTGTAGAGTTCGATTACTCGAGCTCACTGTTTTCTTTTACCTGAAACAGAACATGGGTTTTTCAGTGGCTCTCCAGGTTCTGCTACTAAATTTTCCCATTTTGCCACATTTTGCAGGTTATTGCCGTTAATGGTAAGTTTCCAGGTCCTACTATCAACGTCACTACAAACAACAATGTCGTCGTCAATGTGAAGAACAAGTTGGACGAGGATCTCCTCTTGACTTGGTATGGAATTCACAGTCGTTGTTGTGGTTTTGGTTGCTAGAATTGTTGTTGCTTGAGGTTTTTGAACATTTTTCTTGGTGTCACAGGTCTGGAATTCAACAACGGCGAAGCTCGTGGCAAGATGGTGTTCTTGGCACTAATTGCCCCATTCCTCCAAAATGGAATTGGACTTACCAATTTCAGGTTAAAGACCAGGTTGGGAGTTTCTTCTACTTCCCATCTCTGCATTTCCAGAGAGCTTCTGGTGGGTATGGTGGCTTTATTATCAACAACAGGGCTATAATCCCAATTCCTTTCGATACCCCTTATGCGGATATTACCATTATGATTGGTGATTGGTACACCCAGAACCACACGGTTAGTGTGTTTGTTAAATCATCAGACTTCCTATCATCAAATTTCCTGATTTGTGTAGGATGGTGTACTCAATGCTGGTTCTTTGCTGTCTTTGTGTAATGTAGGCTTTGAGGAAATCCCTTAGTGCCGGAAAAAGCCTCGGGATGCCGGATGGAGTCCTTATTAATGGGAAAGGCCCTTACAGATATAATGATACACTTGTCCCTGATGGCATTGATTATGAAACAATTGATGTCCACCCAGGTAAATTTTGTTCTTAGGCTTTGACAGTGAAGAATTAAGTGAGGCATTGTTATGTTTTTTTCTAGAAGCTTGTATTTTTGGCCAAATGAGTGATTAATACTAACCTTGACATTCTACTAATAGAAGGAATTGGGTATGATGTGATGGCTGGTTGATAATTTTGGTTCTTGCCTAATATTATTAGGTACTGTAGGCTGGTTTTTTTGACAGTGATTGGGAAAGGGTTTGGTTTTTTTTGTTGTAGATTTTGTGTTTATGAGATGCATTGACTTTCATCTGTCCTAAGTTCTAGTCTTAAAAAGGCTGCATTTATGAATCTGATCCCGAATTGGAATTATCAATTATGTGGGAAGATTGGGGAATCAGTTGTTATCTGTTCTTGGACAGGCGAAAGTAATGGATGGATAAACATAGTGGCAGGAATAGGCTGTCGGTATGTCCATGTATACTTTGTTTAGTTCGCTATGGAATATGATCTATGAAGCAAAGTAATTAGCATTGTTCTTTAGATTTATGAAAAGAAGATACCTTTTCAAGGAACCTTGTTTATTGGCTGATTAAAGCGCTAATTAATAATATGAAATTATGAATGTCTTACGTGCTTTGGTTACTAATACCTATCTATAAAGCAAAAAATTTCTTATGACATTTTCAACCTATCTAGTCTTCTTTGTGGTACAAATACATGAGTAATGAGTGTTCACTGTATTACAATGATTGCAGGAAAAACTTATCGTATTCGCGTTCACAATGTTGGAATATCAACAAGTTTAAATTTCAGGATTCAGAACCATAATTTGCTTATGGCCGAGACAGAGGGATCTTATACAGTGCAACAGAATTATAGTAGCCTAGATATTCATGTTGGACAGTCATATTCTTTCCTGGTGACCATGGATCAGAATGCAAGTTCTGATTACTACATTGTAGGAAGTGCGAGGTTTGTGAATGAATCAATTTGGAAAAAAGTTACTGGTGTTGGCATCTTGAGATATTCTAATTCAAAAGGAAAGGCAAAAGGTCCGCTGCCAGATGCACCAAACGATGAATTTGACAAAACATTTTCTATGAATCAGGCAAGATCCATCAGGTATGTTCAAAATGCTGTTTAGCTGCATCAGCAATTAGAACATTATTCTTTACAACTCATCCATGTTCCCTTTCTTCTTCGCTGCAACTTTGAAAATCTTAGTGTGACAACAATTTCTGATCAGGGTTCTTTTATCTTTTGCGGTCAAATTATGCAGATGGAATGTTTCTGCCAGTGGAGCTCGGCCTAACCCACAGGGTTCTTTTAAATATGGCTCAATTAATGTAACTGATATTTATGTGCTAAAAAACAAGCCACCAGTTACAATTGATGGGAAGCAGAGGACAACACTAAATGGGATCTCATTTGTCAATCCTTCCACACCGATTAGGCTTGCTGACCAATACAAATTGAAGGGAATATATAAGCTTGATTTCCCTACTAGGCCACTTACAGGAGCACCAAAGATGGAAACATCAGTAATCAATGGTACATATAGAGGATTTATGGAAGTAATACTGCAGAACAATGACACCAAGGTGCAAAGCTATCACTTAGACGGATATGCATTTTTCGTAGTTGGGTAGGTAGCTTGTCCCGTCATCACAATTTCTTTTAAATACCAAAGTGTATATGAGCACAAATAATCGCTAACTCTGCTTTGACAAAAATTTCAATGATTAATTATATAATTACTTGCAGCATGGATTATGGTGAGTGGACAGAGAATAGTCGGGGTACCTATAACAAGTGGGATGGAATTGCTCGTTCAACAACACAGGTATGATAAAAGATTTTGCTCTTAGATATAGTATTTCTTATGAACATATTGATTGACAATAAGAGTAGTTAGAAAGCCCTTAGCATTGAATTTAAAGATATTTGCTGTCCTGAAGCTTGTACTGGAAGTTTCTGTCATGCTTTGTTAATAGCTTTTATTAAGAGACATAAAGGTGATGTTAGTTTCTACTGTCTTAGTGGGATACTAGTTTACCAGTGTGGCTTTAGAAATTTCTATTTACATCTTCCTATAATTCATTCAAATAGTGTAAATCAGGCCTACTTAATAGTGAATAAAACCTTATTGTATGGCACATGACAAAGAGGAATGACATTGAATACATGAAACATTCCTATTATATATAGTGTTAACCGTGAGCATGGTTATTTAATATTGTGCTTGTGTAGGTTTTCCCGGGAGCATGGACAGCAATCTTGATCTCCCTTGATAACGTGGGAGTCTGGAACTTGAGGACAGAAAATCTCGACTCGTGGTATCTTGGCCAAGAAACATATATTAGGATTGTCAATCCGGAGGCCACTAACAAAACTGAGCTGCCAATGCCAGATAACACACTTTTTTGTGGTGCTCTCAGCAAATTGCAGAAGTATGTGCAAATTATGGATCCATTCATGTATATCTATATTCTTCAGCCATCACTGAATGGGAGAAATTCTGATTGCATATTTTCCTTTCTTTTTTCAGGCCACAAGACATCTCAGCAGCATCAATCATGAGTAGTGGATCCAAGTTGTTCTTGACTGTGCTGCTGACGATCATGTTTTTATCCATCTCTGCTCCCCGCTAGGCTTTTTCGCTGGGGCGTCTGTTTTTGCTGCTTGCCAAATCCTGGCTTTTAGTGAGGTTTGTGGTAACGGAGTGTTTTTAGGCGTGTAATTTGAGTCCTGTTGATATGAATCTTGGTTAATTTTGACGTGTATTTCCTTCAGCGTCGTTAATGTTCCCTGCAATTATCAGTTCAATTTATTGGGATTTGCCATTCTTT
>JAYMSY010000406.1:0-12270 GCA_036897685.1 Monsonia emarginata | reverse complement strand
GACAGTCAGCTGCTAAACCCATTAATGAGTGTGTGACCCACAAATGAGACCCGCGGCAACTGCGGCAGCAGCTGCTTATTGTGGATGCCCTAAGTTGCTACAAGACCAAATGCTGAAGATGAAACGGGACGATATGGACCCAGATGCCCAATGGGCTTGCCACTTCTTTCATAGACCCAAAAAACGTAAGTAGAGAGATTCTGGAAAAAAAAACATGGGCCCAAAAAGCCCAATAAGCTTCTCAGATATGTTCAATATCACACACCACAGCGAGCGTGAGGCACACACACTGAGAATTGGGGTTAGGGTTTTTGAGCTCTGTTCGCTGTTTTCGTCGCTCGAGGAAGAAGAAGAAGATGACGACAATGGAAGAAATTACCGACGGAGTGAACAGCATCAACATCTCCGACAATCACAAGAAGAATCGGATTCAAGTCTCTAACACCAAAAAGCCTCTGTTCTTCTACGTTAACCTCGCCAAGGTAACGAACAAAAACACACAAATCGTCGAATTTGTGTCTGTGTTTTGGACTTTTTGGTTCTTCTTTCTCTTTCGAATTTGATATCATCTGGGTTTTGTTTGTTGTTCTTCAAAATTTAATCTTTTTACGTTATTTCTGGTTTGGTTTCATTGCAGAGGTATATGCAGCAACACAATGAGGTTGAGCTTTCGGCTCTGGGAATGGGTATTGAGTTCTATTTCTCATGATTTTGGTTTTACATGTTAATTTGATGTTGTATGTGTGATTAGATGTGACTGATGTTGAGCTATCAAAGTATAATTTCTGATATGTTTTTCAAATGATGTTCATGAAAATCCCCTAGCTAATTTGTTTGATTGATAGAAACAATCTAGACTAGGACCCATTCCTACCCGAATGAGTCCATTGCTTATGGCATTAGGCAGAGCAGATGTGTTACTTTCTTTCGATGAGATGTTGCAAAATTTGATTTTTGTTGTGTTGAGATTGAGTCAAGGAGTTATATTCTCGGAATGGAAATGTTTAGGCAATAGTGGTGAGGGCCTAAATATTTGACTTTTGTTAGAGCGGGTCATCATCACTTGGTTCCATACTGGTGGCATTTGGCTTCCATTGAAGTTGACTTGCACTTGGCACATCAAACACGGCATGTTGATATATGATTTTCTTTTGCAAATTGCAATTACAAGCTCCTTATGTATAATGTATAAATTTGTTTTTTTTTGACGTATTGCTGCAGCTATTGCAACTGTTGTGACCATTGCGGAAATTCTTAAGAACAATGGATTGGCTATTGAGAAGAGTGAGTTTACTAATCCATATAAAAAATTTCACGTTCAAAGTGTCTGTCAAATCATAGGTTTGTTAATGTTGTATGTCAATTTGCAGAAATCATGACATCTACCGTTGACATGAAGGATGATTCTAGGGGAAGGCCAGTCCAGAAAGCCAAGGTATGTAATCAAGCACAACTCTCTTGTTGGATAATATTCAAAGATCCTTGCTTGATGTATGAAATACATGTTTAAAATGTAATTGTATAGTTCTGATATTGGTATGCTCGAGTTGCTTGGGTTAATAGAAACTCAAGACTGAGTAGTTTAACCTGGGCATGCATTATAGTCACCGTTGCTTCGGTGCTTCCACATGGCTAGTCTACCTACCTCAATGACTTGTTTTCTTGAAATATATTGATTGATGATGGTCGAAGGTATATAGTTCTAGTCAATATAGCTTCTTAGTCTTATTTTGAGTGCTACGAACAGCGCATCAGTTTGGAAAATGATATATAGATAATACTAACTAAGCCTCACAAGTCACAGCTTGATGCCTCATTTAAAGCTTTCTCGAGTCCAACCTGGTTGCAAGTTTACTGATGGTCCTGGCTGTAGTAGCTTGGTATTCAATCAAACTAATATGTTAAGGGATGAATTGGATCGTATGCTAAATAGTAAGAAACTATTTTCTGCATACTTTTGTGTGATTTGCCTTTGTGAATTTTGTATTATACATCTATGTCCGGTCTCTCTGCAGTGAGCATGTATCATCCCTCTTATTTGGATAAATATTTCATCGTCTTAGTTGCTAACATGAAGACTATAGTTGAAATTCTGACGATTACTCTATTGGGTACCTTCACGTTTCCACACAGATTGAGATATTGCTCGGGAAGACAGCGAACTTCGATGAGTTGATGGCTGCAGCTGCAGAGGAGAAAGAGCTTGCAAATGCCGAGGAGCAGAACTGAAAGAGATATATTCGTAGGCAGGCTTGAACGATCTGATCATAACTATGTTTCTCTCCAGTGTTTTAGCTTGTTTTTAGATGATTTTGTAGTTACCTTGGTAGTGAACATTAAATAAGCATGGGAATCAATTTTGTCAAAATGTACTATGGTAATGACATTTGATTGTTTAAGTGGCTCGCTCAAGTGCTCTTCTTGGTTGACAAATTTAACACCCCCCTAAATAAATTGCTTATGTGCTTGTTGTTTCATGTTTCTTTCTCAAATTCTAGTAACAAAACCAGATTGTATTCAATTTCCTACTTCGTTTTGTACGCGGGGCTCTTTTGGCCTTATGGGTGAGGTTTCGGCTTATCACTTTTGAGGTTGTGAGTTTGAATCTCAAAGCTCCCGACCCTATGGACTTATGGACGAGTGTTCTAGCGTAAGATATCTAGATTTGCTCAATACCAAGATAGTTTGTGAGGAGGGCTAGCTTGGGATTTCCAGACTAAATGTGTGCCAAGTTAGTCCATGGAGAAGGTTTCCTCTAATTGTGTAGCTTATGAGCGTTGCCTCTATCATCGGTTTTGTAGTTTATGAGTGTTTGAGTTTGAAGAGGGAGTGTTGCTTCCATCATTGGCTGTGTAGCATACAAGAGTTTGAATATTTAGAAGTAAACTCATGTTCGAGACTCGGTAATCACAACACAGTTCAACAATTACCCTATAGATGAGTGTTCAGGCGTAGAATATCTAGATTAACTCAATACCAAGATAGTCTGTGGGGAGGGAAACCTCGGGTTTTCTAGACTAATCTTGTGTCAAGTTAGTCCATAGAGAAGGTTTCCTCTAGTTGTGTAGCTTACGAGCGTTGCCTTGAGTTTGAAGATTGGGTGTTGCTCCTATTATTGATTGTGTAGCGTACGGGAGTTTGAATCTAGAGAAGTAAACTCATACTCGAGACTCGACAATCACAACAGGGCTCAATAATTACCATACATACAGACTAAAACGTCGCCATGCGAGTAAAATTTAAATTGATACTTAAATTACAGAATATATTTTCACTAACTAAACCCAAAACCTATGCTTCTCCGTTTCCTTAAAACTCCTAAAACCTCAGACTCCCATAAACTTTAGTCCCAAAAATGGCCATAACCCGAGCCAAAACCTTAAGCGCTCTCTTCCAATCCC
Organism: Monsonia emarginata; assembly: GCA_036897685.1. Taxonomy (NCBI): domain Eukaryota; kingdom Viridiplantae; phylum Streptophyta; class Magnoliopsida; order Geraniales; family Geraniaceae; genus Monsonia; species Monsonia emarginata. The sequence continues at coordinate 8,869 of JAYMSY010000406.1, read as the reverse complement.
TCCAAATCTTCAAACCCACCTCCTATCTGCTCTCTCCGAACCCGACCCGCCGCCACCTCCGCCTCCGCTTCTCCTCCCTCACCCACCAACCACCACCACCCCCAGACCTCGTCGGCGAAATCGCTCGCGTCCTCAGCGATTTCCGCAACCCCCACCACGACCTCGAGCTCTCTCTCACCCCTTTCTCTTCACAACTGTCCCCAAATCTCGTCGAGCAGGTCCTCAAACGCTGCCGGAGCCTCGGCTTCTCCGCCCACAGATTCTTCCTCTGGGCCAAATCGAACCCTGGCTTCGAACCCACCCCAGAAAGGTACCACATTTTGGTCGATGTGTTGGGTCACAGCAAGTGATTCCTGATTCTCTGGGATTTTCTTGTCGAGCTCAGAGAGACCAAGTGTTTCCAGATCACCCCAGAAATGTTCTATATCGTCTTCAGATTGTACTGCAGAGCTCACTTGCCGGAGGATGCGATTCGAGCTTTCAATCGAATGGGTGAGTTTGGTCTCAAACCAAGTCTAGATGATTTTGATCATCTTCTCTTCGAATTGGCAAAAAAGAAGCATATGAGCCATGCCCAGAAATTTTTTGATAGATTTAAGTTCGATTATGATCAGGGATTGAAAAGTTACAGCATTTTGATCAGAGGTTGGGGAGATATTGGTGAATGTGACAATGCACGCAAGGTGTTCGATGAAATGCTTGAACGAGGATTTTCCCCGGATGTTGAAGCGTATAATAGTTTGCTGGAGGCTTTGTGCAAAGGAGGGAAAGGGGATGAAGCTTATGACATGTTTGTCAAGATGAGACCAAATGGCGTAGCCCCGGATGCTTGTACCTACTCGGTCTTCATTCGCGCGTATTGCAAAGAAAACAACGTTCATTCGGTTTATAGAGTTCTCGATACAATGATGAGGTATAATCTCTTCCCCAATGTGTATACATGTAACAGTATTATCAAGATGTTATGCAAGAACGAGAAAGTAGATGAAGCTTATCAGCTTCTTGGCGAAATGATAGATAAGGGTCTCAAACCCGATTCTTGGAGTTACAATTCAATACTAGCTTACCATTGTGATCATAGCGAGGTCAATAGGGCTCTCATGTTGATATCCCGTATGGTGAAAGATGAATGCAACCCGGATAGGCATACTTATAACATGGCGTTGAAATTGCTAGTTAGGTTAGGAAGATATGATAGGGCGACGGAACTTTGGGAGAGTATGGGAGATAGAGGGTTTTACCCGTCTGTTTCAACTTACTCTACGATGATCCATAGCTTTGTTAAGAAGAGAGATCAACTAGGCGAAGCGTGTAGGTACTTTGAGATGATGATTGATGATGGCTTGCCACCGTATGTTTCTACTGTCGAGGTATTGAGGAGTAGGCTGTTGCGGTCGAGGTTCACAGAGCTTGTGAATATACTCGCGCACAAGATGGAGCAGAGCAGTTCTCGTGCTGTGCAGGAGATGGCGCCGGTTATGAGAGGTAGGAAGGTTGATGGGTTGAAGAGAAGTGAAGATTCGGATTTTGATAGCGAGTGAAGGATTCGGAGGGATTGATTTGATGAAGGTTTGTGAACACATCTCAGATGGTTGAGCTTCTTTTTGTGGAATAGATACTTGACTTAGCGGTTAAGGTGCTTGAGCTGAAGGCAACAGACCCGAGATGGTTGAGCTTCTATTTGTGGAATAGATACTTGACTAAGCGGTTAAGGTGCTTGACCTCAAAGGCAGCAAACCCGAATTCAAGTCCGATAGGCGGCAGTATTACTTACAGAAAAAAAGGACAGATGAGAGTGTTGTTTTCTTCATGTCAGCTCTTGGGAGATTCATAAATTATTCTTCTAGTTGTTTTTTGGGGACCAAAATTCAATGTAAACTGAGTTTGAAACTTCACAATATTGGAATTGCCAAATCAGTGTATTACAAAGAGAAATATTTGATTCTTTTGTGACAGTTTATTGCACTGTTGTACCATGTCAGTTCAATTAAACAACTTTGAGACGAAGTGACGACGTAACAAAATCGTAATTGTTAAAGTTCCGACCCATGCACTCGTGGACTAATCAATGTAAAGTAGTTCACAAACCTTATACCTCATAACATTAACTCACGAGTTGTATTCCTCGGAATTTCAACTCACGACTTATTGAGTGCAAGTTTAAATTCTACTCATTGGATTATTAGAGCACTTGCAACGCAGTGCTAGAGCCTAGAGGGACCCGAAGGTAGGGCGACTGTTGCCGGTGGCGTTGCTGTTGTGTGTAATGCCCCATGTTGAACAATTTTTTGTCCACTCTATGGTGGGAGAGGGATGCTGGAATTTCGAACACGTATAACTTGAGATTTTTTTGGCAAGAGTGAGGCTCAAACTTACGACCTCATAATTCTGAGTTAAGCGTGTTAACCGTTGGGCCAACTCTACCTACAATAAAACATTTGTTTTGAAACAAAATAATAATAATTTTACTTGTATAAAGTTATTCTAATAATTTGAATCTTATTTGATACAAATTGTTTTTGCGTAACACAACTAAACAAGCTAGCGGAAATTAGTAACTAAACAAGCTAACGGAAATTAGTACGAGTATTGTCAAACAATTTAAAAGTAAAATATTAGTGATTTGACAAAAAAAAAGTTATACTCCAATACAGACGTTAAAATATACGTATTCAATAAAAGAGGAAAATAAAACGGAGAAAAAGGGTAAGAAAAAGAGCAAACCTTCGTCTTCTTCGTTATAGTAGCTGGTCAGGTCTTGGAGCTCTCTCTCTGTTACATACAATACAATACACAGCAGAGAGAGTGAAGATGGGTTGGATCGGCGAGAGCATTGACTCAATCAAGTCCCTTCAGATCCGTCAGGTCCTTACACAGGGCGTGAGTCTTGGTACGTTGTTTCTTCTCTCTATCTCTGCGTTTTTCTTGATCTGGGGGTGTTTGGATTGTGTTCGGAGGAACTTGTGCCTTATATTCTTCAACTTTCTGCTTGGCGGCTGAGAAAATCAAATACCCAGAAAGAGTTCGGACATTAAAATGTCCAAAGCTGTGATTTTTTTGTTTGTTTTCGATATCTGGAGCTTGATGAAACCAAATTTAGCTCAGTTTCGATACTTCCCATTTCTCAACTTGGGTGTGTGTGAGTGATTAAGTCAGTGCGTTATTGGGTTCCTTCTGATCTGTTCATGAAGTGATTGCATGATTCAAGGAGTTGTAATTTGAACACAAAGTTTGGAATTTGGATGCTGTTAAAGTTAGGGTAAGGACTATGAACTGGAATTGAAGTTCAGTAGGTTGTTTTGTTTATTGTTCTTGTGATTACCTGAGGTTTATTTGTCTTTCCGGCGAGTAGATTCTCTGGGGGAACAGATAAAGGAGAAGTACTAAGCTTGGATGGTGTGAAATTTTGGTGACAAAACTGAAATTGAAGTTTAGGGTTTCCTTTAAAAGTGTTTCAACCTTTGGGGTTTAAGTCGATGTAGCGGTCTCGGTCTCGTGAGCATTAGCATGCCCTTTCGGTGATACTGGGCACGGGAATGAAGCAAACTACTAAGAAGTCTTGTTTTTCGAATGTCTTAGGTATGATCGTCACGTCTGCGCTTATAATATGGAAGGCTTTGATGTGCATTACCGGCAGTGAATCTCCGGTTGTTGTTGTTCTTTCTGGAAGTATGGAGCCTGGATTCAAAAGGGTACGTGTTTATACTGTGTTAATGTGTCTTTTTGTTTGTTGATCAGATTAGTGAGAATGAAATTACGGCTTGCATTTGTTAGAGTCCGTGTAACAAGAAGAGGAAGAACACATGCATCTTATTGCTACGTTAATACTGATACTTTTCGTTTTAATATTTTCTTATAATGTGATGGTTGACATCTTGCGCTGCTTTCGCACGAGCACTATTTTTCTCCCATCATTAACAATTAAATTTACATGCAGGGTGACATATTGTTCTTGCACATGAGTAAAGAACCTATTCGCGCAGGGGAGATTGTCGTTTTCAATGTTGATGTAAGTTGTCATTTTCATTTGGCTCACTATTGGTCATTAGAGAACTGCACCTAATACATAACGTGCAGATCAGTACAAAAATATCATTTATGCATATTACGGACTTTTAGATTGTCGGTAGTAGGATTCTGCTTTTTTCTTCGTGTTTGCTTATCTATTTTCTGAATGCTTGCGTTTTCTGTTTTACCACATTCTTCTGATGTTTTTCGTTTCGAGCATCTCTGAAAATATTCCTATCCTATTGCAGGGTCGGGAAATACCTATTGTCCATCGTGTGATTAAGGTAAATACCTTTGGTAAACCATACCGACATTTGTATTTCCTAAAACTAAAATAATATATGCTAGGTTAATCTTGTGTGCATTATAAGGGCATAGATACTAATTTGTTCCTCATCGTGAGAGTGCATAAGAAATGGGGTGAATGACGTTCTTTCCGAACTTTTCTTAACCCCATAATGAATTATGGGTTCCTAATCCATTGATCAGTGATGTTCAAAGTAAGATTGTTAAAACTAAATATATGGTTAGACATTGTTTGCCTTATTGAAGAAGAGAAAAACTAATAATGTACGCTGTTACCATTCGATATGCTTTAACAATCGTCACACTACTTTTTACTGAGTTCTGAGAATTAATTATTCTTACAGGTTCATGAACGGCAAGACACTGGGGAAGTTGATGTTCTCACAAAAGGTTCGCACGGATTGAAATAAATTTTGCTTTTGCTAGAACTTTCAGGAAATGTTTATGCCGATTCTTGGTTATGTCATGATTTTTTTTGCCAAACTGAATCACATGTCGCTTAGAACCTTATCACAACCTCTATCGTCATATGTGTTTGTTGCTTTTACAGGAGATAACAACTATGGGGATGACAGACTTCTGTATGCTCAAGGTCAGCTTTGGCTTCAACGACACCATATCATGGGCAGAGCTGTAGGGTAAACACTCTAACATTGACTTGCTATTTCTGTATACCATATCGACCACGATCTTGTCATATGAACATGGGTCGATCAACATTTGTTCTTACCATTTTCTCAAATCTAACATGTTCGGAGGAAGAGAAACATGTACTCTGCCGACCCTCAAAACTAAAAAGCCAAGTTTCATATCCTTAACATTTTGTCTTCTGCAGGTTCTTGCCTTACGTTGGATGGGTGACAATAATCATGACCGAGAAACCCATAATCAAGGTTCGTTTTCCTAATCTTGATTTGTGATACCGACAGTTTACTTACCAATGTTTCTACTCTTTCTTAACATCTCCTACTTCTTCTTGCAGTATATTCTCATCGGTGCATTGGGGTTGCTTGTTATAACTTCAAAGGACTGAAAACGATGAAGCGAGTTCAAGTTCTGGTCAAAATCTACTATGGAATGTTCATTGCTAGGAGCTTGTGGCAAACTATCATTGAATTTACCATTTTTCTCATCCTTTGTACTTCCCAAAACCAGAATAGTTATTTCTGACATTGATAAATTAAACCACAATAGATCAGGACAGAATGTAAGACTGGTTTTAGTAGCAATGATGAAACTCTCTTAACTGCTTGATGTTCTATTTCCATAGCTCATGAGCTTGTAGCTAATTTCTGTGTTCTACATGACTAAATAAGCAAGTGCTTGTTTTTGGGTTGTTGTGTTTGGTGAAGTGTAAGGGCATCTCCAATGCCTGGGTTTTACATGAGATTTCTACTCATTTTCCACCGTAAGTAAAAAACCTACGTCATCTTTCTGTTAGACAATAACAAGCAAAAATAACCCTTTGGTCAATCTACTAAGCGGACAACAGACCAACCAAATGACACCTATATGGTACAACCACAACCAGTGGCTACACCACACGAATATATCATGTCTCAAAACTTTAGTTTGTACATAATAGTTCATATGACAAGAAAATATCGTTACTCATTTCCTATTTCATGGTACAACATAGTAACTTACCGAAAACACTACTAAATACATGGTAAGCCAGAAATCACATCATTCAATCACATTTGATAGTATGAGAAATGCTTTGGTCACTGTCTGAATTCTGAAATATATAGAAAAAGAAAGAACTAATTCGAAGAGGTCGATTATTTACACAAAAGGGCTCACTTAGAAGCAACAATGTCACAATCATATCTATCTATCGCCCTTACACTCACAAATAGTTGCAGCAAAAACATTGTCCTGCGCATCAGTATCAGATTGCTATTGAATCCGTCCATTTCAGAATACGCCCTTGAAGATTTTTTCCGTCCGAGTCGAAGAAGAGCGCGCAGCAAACACAAACCATACTTTACACTGAGTCTACTGCTTCGACCTGTTGTCGTGCAAGATACTTCTCCCTTCGCTCTTTCTGAAAGATAAGATCGTAAATGCGTAAATAGAAACATATGTAGATAGAATTGTGTTTGTGATGATAATTGAAAGATTGAGAGCTTGTATGGGATATTCAATGCATACCCATTCATCTATTACAAGACCTTCACCGACAACACGAGGACCTGTATCTGGGGGAGGTTTCTTGCGTGCTTCAAGCTCAGCTTCGGCTTCAGCTAATTGGCGCTTCAATTTTTCAAGTTGCTGAATGAAGAGTGAACAAAAGATGTGAGCTACATATATGCAATCAAGCTTTTACAAGCGTAAGTGGATAGATTATTAAATCAACTACTCAATCTACACTTACTGGACTAGGACGCGCCGCATCCAAGAACACAACCCTCAGAATTCGCTCGATTGTCACTTGTTCCCTTTGCTCGTCAAACTATAGAAAAAAACAACAATTTATAAGTCAGAACCAGGCTTTATCGCGTTAACAACAAGCCATAAGCATGTCCGGAAGAAGTGCATCATCAAAGCATGCTGACAGGTAAGCCAAATCATTCACACCGGAAAAGGAGAAATCTCAATAGTTATCAATAATAACAGCCGACAACATAACTGCTAAAAATGGTTCACCAAATAAAGAAGCTGTACTTTTCACAACTCCGTCAAGTAATATTACCAGAAACTAAGCACAGATGAACTAAATTCTATACATCCAAATGAAGATATGCATTTCTTTAAACAACAACTTAATCTCCGATCAAATAGATTATACAAGCTAGCTCAATCATCAATGTCAAAGAAAGCTTGGCAATGACAATCAAATTCCAAAGACGGTCTGGAAAGATAGCAATAAGAAGCCATGTGCTTACCAGCTCGGGAACATAGTCTATTCCTCCTTTAACCTTCAGGCTCATGATCTTAAACTTAACCTTACTCTTCTGGTCTAATTGCTGCTTTTCATTGTTCTCTGGATTCTCAACAAACTTGAACACTGTCCAACAAATTTCAGATGCACAAACAAGTCAAACATAGACATGCGGACATCTTAGATACAGAACCTAATTCCTCGATCATCCAACAATAGCGTCATGTTCCAACATAATAGAACTTGGTACCCTGAGAAAGAAGATTAAGCACAAGGTTCTTACCGGTTGCAATAATGCTTTCGCCTGGAGCAAGGATACCACCCGGAGGGCGCATGTAACAGCTCTTAGGTGCAGTAGTTTGGAACTAAAAAAGATCACAAAAAGCCAATAAATAACAGTTCAATGAAAATATCACAAAAGAAAGAATTATACTAGTAAAACAAGCTATGTAAAGTTTCACTAAAGAGTGAGACTGTACCATATATGGAGAGAGAATGATGATAGCCCATCTAAACCAAAACATTAGATCCTCGTTTTCAAAAAATGAAATCAAATATGTAGTCTGAGATCATAAATAGGAATCATGATTTCACAAAGTTTCCTTCTCCATCAACAACAAAGAGTAACGCCTCTCTTAAAAAATCTACGAAGAGTAATGACAGGAATGAACATTTAAGCCTATTTTTCCTCGAATAACACAAACCTAATCCTATCAATCTATGCTAAATGTTAATTACCAAAATGGGCCAGCACAATCTGGGCGGACATGAGACAGCACCAATGATGGTACAAAACAAGGGCATCTAATTTCATTTTGTGGGCAAACAGCATGTTAGAACCAAAAAGACATCACAATAAACCTAGTAGTTATGAACTAACAAACCCTCCTCCTAACATCATAAATACGGCAGGACTACTAGAAACAAACTTTCAGAACTTTCTTTTTCCATTCTTTAGTTTGAGTAATTTTCGTGTCAAAATAGTGAGAGGGACACTAAAGCAAAAAAGGAAAGTATAATTACAACAGATAAGAAAAACAATTATCAATCAATTTGTCACCCGTCAAACTACGGAGTAAGGTAGTTGGAACGGCAGTTAAAACAGAGTCATTTATATACTTCCAAAACACTTGGGACACAATTTAAACGAGGACATATCAAACCGTTTAAATTATGATACAAATGCCACAACGTAATTGGTAATGTCACTTATTATGTTAGTATTTTGCAGAACAAACCTAAAAAAAAAGTTGCAGCTATGACTAGAGGCTAGAGGGTAACAAAGAAACAAATGTAATTAAAAAAGAAACAAGGAATTGAAAATACCTTAAATGCCACATGAGACCTGCTAGTGTTCTTTAATCTGATGGCACTCCTGACTTGTTTCCCAGGTTCATCTTACATAAATTACAAACAATAATCAGACAAATAATGTAATCATAAAAAAAAATATATCAATTATCAATAATATGTGCATATTATTTAATCATATGTTCATGTCTGGTTGAGCATAAACAGAGTACTTTGCTTACCTTTTAAAGAAAAAAAGAAATTGAAGCTTCTTTTGCTTTCACAAGCAATAGAAATAAAAACAATTCCAAAATGTCAACCATTGCTAAACAAACAGATAAGACAACAAAAAACAAAACATTTTTTTCTCCTCATTTTTAG
>JAYMSY010000405.1:0-12282 GCA_036897685.1 Monsonia emarginata | reverse complement strand
TTTGCACCTCGAGAAGGAATAATACAGCTGGTGGAGGTGCAAAGTAAAAAAGGCAAGGTTTTTGACGTATTTTGCTCATTTTTTGACGCAAACAGAATTACACTTCGTCGAGATGCAATATAGCATCACACAAAAATGACAGCTTCCTATCGTAAGAAAAACTATCGTTATCGATTTCACTCATTTTTAAATTGGATAACCAATATTGACTGTCACAATTAATATCACTGTGATAATGGAATATACTAATTCACTCCCACATGGAAGCTATAGCAAAAATATGCACACATTAATTTTCATTTATCATGAACTCCAAAAACAATGGATACATGTGATATGATGAGTGCTTGTCATGATTTGAACCATATTTGGTCAACTATTGTGGGGCCTTCTATGTTCTAATTTTGACTCAAGTGACTACAATGTTTTCTTATTATTCATAAATTGCGATTTCGAATTTTTTACGATGAAAAATTCCTTTTAGTTATACAACTCATGTATGCATGTACATAAAAACTAAGATACACTACGTGCTGTATTGTCATTTTAATTAAGGGAATGCGACTTGAGCTCAAAATTAAGAATGTATGAGTGCAAATGCAAGATAATGCCGTCATAATGTAAAATTTTGGGCTCGAAGTTTATATAATTTTATGTACCAATTATTCTACACACATAACCATCTCAACTGTATAATATATAAGCATATACTCAGAATAATTATCTTCTGACTGACTGTATGTAAAAGTCAATTATATATTAGTTATATACAATGAATGTGAGACGCAATTTTGCATCCTTGGTGATATTTAATAATTTGATGTATGGTCAACTATTTTGTTGTGATTCCTCAAAAAAAAAAAAAAAAACTATTTTGTTGTGATGATCACATTTAGTATTTAGTATACATAGATGATCTTTTTTACTTTTAGTATACATAGATTACCTTTTTCACTTATAAATTCACCTAAATTTTTTTTTAAATGATGTAATTCACGATTATTTGCGTGAATAATAAAAAAAATATCAAGTTTATAAATTTGATAAATGGACAAGTTACGATCTCGAAGAACCAACTTTACTTGGAACATCCAAATTTTCCTTTAGAAAACAAATAGGACAAACAAAAACTATCTAAAAAAAATATCCCAAAAAATCCGAAAAGCCCAATATTTAAGGCCCAAAATTGTTCGGATCGTTTCAAATAATTGTTCACTAAGGTCCCGAAAAAGCCCACATTAACGTTAGGCCCAATATTTAAGGCCCAAAAGCCCACATCTCTACCTTTCTCTCTCTAAAAGATATCATCTTCTCCGGAAACACAGAGAAGCAGGCGAAACAGTGTCTGTGGCGAAGCAGAGAGCTGAGACCATCAATGGCGGGAACAGCAGCAGTAGCAGCGTCGTGTGCACTGCAATTCAGAAGTCCTTTTCTTCTTCGTCTTCCTTCGTCGAGAGCTCTGAAACCCTCTTGTCTAAACTATGGCGGCAACAAACACATGAGCTCCAGTCCCTCTGGCTCTGACAATCCTTCTCGAAGACTCGTTTTGTTTCACCTCGGCTCCGGTACCTACATTTTCTCTACGCTTTCGTTTCCGGTGCTTCACTGAATTATGTGATTAATTTTGTGTTTGGTTGCTGAGAAAACTGCGAAAGAAATGAAGGAAAATGAATTTATGCTTCTCATATCTAGATATATGTATTTTTTGTTGTTGTTGCTTCGACTTGTTACTCAGCTCATCTTTGAAATTGTAGTATATGAGTGTTCGAGATTAGTTTTGGCTTCAATTTTCTTGCATTTTCTCGGAAACCAAACAAAGGGTGATTGTTGGTCATATGCTTGATAGAATCTTCACACTGGCTAGAGATTATTTAAGATATTATTTTTCAATGTTTATAAATTTTAGATTTGTTTCTCATGAAAATTATTTTCCTTGTGATTGAACTGCATCTGGCATTGCAAATAAAGTCTGAAACTGGTATCCATGAGTTATGATTGAGTAAACATCACATCCAAAAGTTCAATAAGATAATGAAAAGCACAATCTTTGAGTTGTATTTGTGTAACATTCCGATATAAATTTCCAAAGCAATGGATATGAACTTTAAAATGTTATCTTTGAATCGGACTTTAAAGTCATCCATGCTGAAATTCCAATACTATCAATGGTCTACCTGTTTCGCTTAAGTACAGTATTCGTGTCAATTGTGTGGCAGACTATTTAGTTACGGATTCAAAGAAGGGAAATTAGATTCTCTAGCGTGATGTGGGTAGTGGCTATACCCATATTTGTGAGGATTAATGGGTTTTTCTAAGATGGCTATGCACGTCATGTTAAAAAGAAAAGTTGATAACCAAAAACATATAGGGAAGAGAATCGTGGTACTTTACAATTCTTCGGTGCAAATTTTCTGTCGTCTCTTTCAAGGTAATAGTCTTAAATGTATTTAGATATAGTTAGTTGTAGGTTACGTTATGTCATGGTTTAAGCATTGGTGTTGATGATAAGTAAGGGTTACAGTGTTAGTTTGTAGTTCAATGCTTAGGCAACTAGTTGGAAATATATCTGTTTAGAACATTTGAATATGCCATCGTGAATCTTGACCCGACATTGATGGTATCACTATGAAAATCTATAAATACAATTAGTGTTGTATCCAGAGAGAGTAGATCAATCCTATTATGTTTTTTCTTTACTCATTGTCCTTAGTTGGTTTTCCAGCTATACCTGCGTCTAAGTTGCTTAAAGCAGAGGCAAAAACAATAGAAGGAAGCTCCACTGGAAATTTAGCTCAAGCAATCCCTGCTGTCACCGATGGAAATGCTTTGGAGTGGGCGAAAAACGATAAAAGAAGAATGCTTCATGTTGTTTATCGTGTTGGTGACCTGGACAAAACCATAAAGTATGTATACTTAAGCCAATAGTTGTTTTGCTGTAGCAGTGCACTGTGCACATATCCTATGGATAGTTGGTGAAATTGTGCATCACTCAGATTTTACACTGAATGCTTGGGGATGAAGCTGTTGCGGAAACGTGATATACCAGAGGATAGATACATGAACGCTTTCCTTGGATATGGATCAGAAGAATCTCATTTTGTTGTAGAACTTACATACAGTGAGCATCTAACCGTACCTATTATCGTCACATGTTTCCTGAAAACAAGAAGTTGCAATGTTGATTGATTTGAATGGTCAGATGCGTATCTTTTCTTCTTATCAAATCAATAATGTGCTTGTAAGTTGCATATTAACTTCTCATATTGCTCTCGGTGTGCTTCTAATGTACTTGTGTTGCAGATTATGGAGTTGACAAGTATGACATTGGGACGGGTTTTGGCCACTTTGGAGTTGCAGTGGAGGATGTAAGTTGCTATCCAAGAAGTGTTTACCCATAGTAAATTTGCCTGCAACTGATTATATACTCTCAAGCCCGCTATAAGCAATTACAAGAACATGTCTTGTTTATTCGTGAACTTACAATGGTTTCTATTCTTAAAAAAAATTGTGTAGGTTGCCAAAACAGTTGACCTCATAAAGGCAAAGGGTGGGAAAGTCACCCGTGAGCCTGGCCGTGTCAAAGGTGGCAATACAATAAATGCTTTTATTGAAGATCCAGATGGTTATACGTTTGAACTTTTAGAGAGTGGACCTACGCCTGAGCCTCTATGTCAAGTGATGCTTCGAGTGGCTGATCTTGACCGGTCTATAAAGTTCTATGAGAAGGTAAAATGATCTTTCACACATTACACAAAATGCCAGTAGAATATCATGTTTGTTGTTTTGTTCCGCTAAACTGCTGTAATTTTTGAAAATTTTGTTTGTTTTAATGAAGGCTTACGGAATGAAGCTTCTCCACAAAAGGGATAACCCTGAGGACAAGGTAACTATGAAACTTGGAACTCAGTCATAGAGTGCGTAACATAAATGAATGTCTAAACATACTACTCCTTCCATCCCAAAATGAGTGTCCTACTTTCTGAATTTGGATGTCTCAAAAATAGTGTACATGTTCCTTCTCAAGGAGTTATTTGTGTATGAAATGCCTCTAATATCCTACCCATTAGTCAGTTACCAACATTTGGTGAGTTCCGACACTAGTCCTTATTTTTTGCAAAAAGTCAAATGGGGCACTAAATTTAGGACGGAGGGAGTAATGATTTAATGAAAACTCAACTGTTGAGATCACTACTATATTCTTAAAATTATTTCTCTTAACAAGTGATCTGTGCTTGTCATGTTAATAAGTTTATTTCACCTTCTTCATTGTTCTAGAGTTGCTCGGTTTTGCCTGGCACATTTCTGCTCTGTGTGATAGTTTTGCGTGTTTTCCAGTATACAGTTGCCATGATGGGTTATGGTCCCGAAGATAAGAATCCAGTCGTGGAACTAACTTATAACTACGGGGTCACAGAGTATGACAAAGGAAATGGTTATGGCCAGGTGAATTCATTTTCTTCCAAAGCGTTTCACTGTGAATGGATGTGACTTTACATCTCCCTCGTTCCTTATCCAACTCATCGTGTCTGTCCGATCATGCTAACAAAACTGATGTTATATTTTTATCTAACCAGATTGCAATAGGTACAAATGATGTCTATAAAACCGCGGAAGAAATCGAACGGTTTGGCGGGAAAATAGTACTTCAGCCTGGGCCTTTGCCTGGTATCAATACCAAGATTACAGCCTGCTTGGATCCAGATGGCTGGAAATCGGTATGAATCCTTACAACCCATTGTTGCTTGTTGGTGTTTTATGGTCCTTATTGTTTATATCAGCCCAGTATCATACAATTACATCTGGAAACTCTGCTCTACTTTAGATTTCATAATCTCGCTCCCTGTCCAAAAATAAGTGCCTCCCCTACTACTTTTTTAGCTAAGATTAAGGCTTAGTCGTTGAATGAATTCTTTCTTTCCTCTATGTGTGCTCATGATTTCCATGCGCAATCCCAATAAATGGTTGTAAGTTGTTACTAATTCAAACCAATAATATTAACAATATTTCATGCGTGACGAACTTCTCATAAAGATAATGTGATGCTTATTTCGGGACATCCATATTAGGAAGATTGGACATTTATTTTGAGGTTGAGAGTATTACATATAAAATGGTGCATCGGCATATTCGAACAGCCTATAATGTACTCTATCCGTTCCTAAATGAGTGTCTTATGTGACGCTTTACAAAGACCAAGGATAATGGGACTTTCTCTTGGACTTTCATAACATGCACTCATCTCTTCCCATGTGTTCAATAATTTTTGATAACTAACTATTAAGACGGGTAATAGTGATATTTCATAGAAATTAGTTTCTTAACCAGGAAAGCGAATTAGGAAAGACACTCATTTTCTTGGTTAGGGCGTGTATAATGTTTTTTTTGGTATTCTGTTATATGCTGCTAATATTGATTCCTGTGTGTTCCACCTTGGCTCAAGTGGTCAAGACGCTCAGCTAACGACCAACAAGTTGTGTGAGTTTGAGCGCTTGTTGGATACATGTCTAGTGGGAGGGTTGCCCCCCAATTGTGGACCCCATGTCAAAAAAGAATATTGATTCCTGTAATATATTTTCTTTGCTCACCTGTGCAGGTCTTTGTTGATAACATTGACTTCCTCAAGGAACTAGAGTGACAATAGCATCACTAACTGCCCGTCTTGACAGAATCCACACAAGTCTTGCAATTTTCTCTAGTGTAATATGTGTAGTCATTTACCAAATATGGTCTTTCAGAAGCACTGATTTTTATCCCCTTTTGTAGATAAATATGTACTCTGGTAAATGTATCAGATAGATAAATACAGTATCAGTATGTACTATTTGGTTTTTGTACTGTACATGTATTTTTATGTTTCAGACAGGATTTGAGTTTTTGACATTTTGTACTCTGACTGTGGGCCTGTCAAAAAGTACACTGTCATTAGAACCTGGAGATTTTGAGACTCGCTATAATTTTGGACAGATTTTGTAATCTCTTGGAGGTTGTTGATTTTTTCCGGATAAGAACATTTAGAGCATCCACATTGGTGGTAACTGCTGCGGAGGGGTAGATTCTACTTCAAAAGCTGCAGCTTCAGCTCGCTGAGCTGCTAGTCAGGTGAGCGAGCTGCACGCAAAAAGTTTTCACATGGTTACTGCAAGTAAAATTTACTGCACCACTGTAGAATTTGATGTCGCAACAAGTGGGGCATACTATTTTGCATTTGACATCCACAATGGTGTATCAACCATTGTGGATGCTCTAATACTTCATTCGTCTCAAAATGAGTGCACTAAAGAATGAAAAGTTAATTTGTGTGAAAGACCGCTTCTATTATTTCTGTTAGTTATCACATACGAGCGAGTTACCTATACAAGCATCCACAATTAGACTAACCCTTTCCGCGGATCATCTGGTAAAGGAAAAGTTCATAAACTTTACCCCAAAAAAACCAACTTAAAGATAATTCACGCGAATACGCTAGATATACATATAAAATACACATCGATCAATGCACAAATTGTGTCTCAAATTTCTCTGTATATGAGTGATGCTTTTTATACAAAGTTTAGGTACTCACTACACATTGTAGATGACATGATTTGGTTCAATGGACCAGTACAACCCAAGTAACCATCTACTTCAATTGAGCTCTACAACACATTTCTGGGTATTTTCCTTTCGTTTTCAATAGAACAACTCTGTTTCCAGTTAGAAAAAATAAAGGTTCTCTGGTAATGAATGCTTGGGAACTTTGTTTTGTTCGAACAGAGGCAATAATCAAGTGCCTCTACAGACCAGGGGGTTTTAAAAATGGAACTGAGTTGAGGATCCCATCCACATCCACGGGGACGTTCAGAGCTCTGGTGATGATCTCCGGCATGGAAGTTTCGCCCTTCCAAGTGTTGAACCAAGGTCCTCCTCCGACTTCTAATGCTGCCATATTGCTCGTGACATCCAATATAATCTACAGATTTGACAATCAGCCAGCGTTAGAGATCCCGTGGAAAGTATTTCACATTTAGTATAGTTGTTGGGAAAGCAGAATACTGGGAAAGTTTTTTCTATTATGGAAGAACAAATCTCCCCAAACTAGATGTCATCACCAAATGCCAGCATATAGGCCAAGGCAAATTCAACATTTATCAATGAAACAGATGCTCTTGGTATGTTTTGGAATCTATAGCACCCTACTTCAGTCTTACAAAGGATCCAGACACCCACTACTCCCTCGTCCCAGAATGAATGTCCTGTTTTCTTAATTTGGTGTCCCAAAGCGAGGTCCTACTTTCCTTGTTAGAATGTTAATTAGCATGAAATACTGCTACTATCCTTCTATTAGTTAGTTATCATGAATGGGTGGGTTAGCGCATAGGAAAGTATGAGGGCATGTTTGAGAAGTCAAGACATAGTTTCGCTATCTTTATCTTTGCTAAAACTCAATACGACACTCAGTTTGGGAGTGAGGGAGGGAACTGCGGAAATCACTGAGATCCAAGAAGCAACATAGAACTTTCAGTTTACCACAAGGCCAGAGAGGCAGAGAGAGAAATACCACCATGGTCATTCATCTAGAAATCAACCTTGACGACAAGTCCTATACTGATTTCTTGATGGAGGCCGCCGGTAGAAAGGTCATGCTGCTTTCTTCTCAAAAACTGAAATCTATATTTCGTCACTTTTTTCTACCGGCTATATTCAGTCACTTCAATAACTGCTAGAATGGTCCTCCCTCCGTTCCAAAATAAGTCCCATTTGACTATTTGCACAAATTAAGGAGCTAAAGTACTTGGAACTTATAGTGAAACTGTGCACCTGATAAACCCTACAACACAAATTGAAATTCTTTGCGGATATTAAGAATTTTGAGATTTCACAATTATTAAGTGAAACTGTGCACTTGATGCTAAAGGTCTACAGAGTTTAAGTATACTTCTGTATCATTAGAAAAGGAACAAACCTTCCCTTTGCTGCCGTCATATCTACGTTCCCATATTTGCAATCTTAGCTCACCAAAACAAGTATCTTTACAAGCTGGAGCCAGTCCAGCTTCTGATGTTGGAGCTCGCAATGGTGTACCTGGATCGTCTGTTTTTGCCTCCAGTTCAACCTGTCAAGAAGCATAATCAACCTGTCACTGATTTTGCATCTCCTATATAGCCATTCGATCCCTTCAATCAAGACCTAAGCGAAAGGATTGGTTTATATGTTTGCCTCAGATGCTTTTCTAGTGACTGGAATTTTTAACCACTTATGGTCAAATGCAAAAAAAAAAAGGATCATAGAAATTAGGAGGTATAAATAGTTTTTTTCTCTTTTTTGGGTAGGCAATAACCAAAAGCGTGGAGATTAGAACCAGCGATTCCATGCTTATAACAAATAAAGAGTTAATGCACATTATTACCTTGTGATCTTTATTCTCCGCAGCCATGTACCACGAACCCCAACGATCAACCTCCCAATTCACAACACCATTCCAAGGCACAAATTCATAGAAAATGCCATCATAGTGAACTCCAATCTGGACCACAGAGTACCAAAATTAAATGTAAGCAAACTGAGCGATACACAAGTAATTTGTTCTGAAGAAAAGTTTTTGACAAAATCAAGGCATCTATTTTTAGGTGTAACATGCAATTGAAAGATGATTTGGAATTACATACATACATCCAAAACAAAAGAAGAGCCTAATTAGATAGTACGTTGCTGAAGTTATTGCCCTGATATCTTAAATTAACTCAAAGAAGGTAGTTAATTTCCTAAAGTCAAAGCAGAAGCACATTGGAAACAATGGCATATACGTATAATGATACTCATGTAATTATATATACTACTTCCTGTCCTTCAAATCCTTTCATCTCCATTATCCTGCTTCCTCCTTTGAAGGAAGGATTTCTTCTCAGTTGGGATGGCAATTATACTGGCAATATTAAAATAATTAGCATTGATGTGTACCAATGCAGCATTTTCATAAGTCTCTGTCAGTCCGGGTAGTTCTCTCAATCCTCCAGCTGCGGTTAATGCAACTTCCCCATTAGCACCTTCAAAAACATTGCATTGAGCCTGCAGGAAGCCACCAACCATTGAAGATTTGTATCATTAATACAGATGGTTGAGCATTAAATGGATGATGATACTACAGTGAACATGTCCAAACTAAAAATGCATGATACTGCTATAATCCTAACTATAGTGCCTACATAGCAAAGATGATGAAGTTACCCAAAACCATTTTCTTGGGAATGCACCACCCCAATTCTTTTCAGAATAAGAAGGAGCATCTTGGAACTCAAACCTTTCACCATCCCACTCAATCCAACCTGGCATTCAGATTATAAACCTGAGGAAATTCCCTTAATAGATTTGTATCGAACAAAGAAGATAACTAATGGAACCACTTTAGTAATCAACCAAACAAAACAAACTTAATCCAATGAGTCAAAAGAATAAATTGCCAGAATACGGGAATGTGCATGCCTGTTGATAGTCCACCAGCCATGCATATTTGCCAGTGGGGTTCAAATACTGGGAAAGCTGCAAGCCAGCCTGCTGTAGACTTCTGCTTGGATCCAACATTACCCCAGCCATAAATTGGGCGGGTACTGTACTCCCATCGTGCAGTATTCACAGTTTCAACATAATCTGACCTGTCATTAAAAATTGGCTAGGTGAAGGTACAAGTATGATATTATTTAAAGTTACAACATGCAAATTGATATTTAACAACTGATGCTTTCTCTGCTTAGTGAGGAACAGAGAGGGTGATGTGGCTTACAGAATTCAACAGGACCATAGACTATTACCTTCATATTCATGAGGCGAGATAATGTATGATCGAAAGCAGCAATCAAATGTTAAGTGCAAGACTCAAACCAAGCTTACAAATACAAAAAGAAAAGGGTATACCGGCCATCATCACGAATGAAACCTTGATGCCAGAGCGGGGTGACTTGAAAACCTTCAGATACTCTCTTATTAAATTCCTGCATAACAAAGATAGTGAAAATGCACTTAATACTATATCATAATAAAACAAAATATGAATTTAGGTTGGCCTTTCAGCTAGGAGATGGAAAGGATATCAAAAATATGGAAACAATCTGCCTATTGTTAGTTTGTAATAACAATAAGGTAGATAGGATGTAGAGAAGCCTATGTCGCATTCTGTGTCTGAAATTCAAAGAAAAGAAATATTGGTATCATAGCAGGTTTGATTTAGGTCTGTGGCTTGTTTGTGTTTCCTTCCCCAGTGCTTCTGGTCCACATGCAGAAGTAAAATGCATGCAGTGGCTTGTTTGTTCTTCAGTTCGCATGTAGTAGCCCACGTGTAGAAGAAATGCCTATAAGTGAGGGGGGAGTGTGAAGATTCTGTATGCGTTAAGCCCATCATGTCAAACCCACCATAAAACAATAACAGCAGCAACCCAGCCATCTCCCAAACAATATTAGGGTCGCACTTGAGAAAGTATTAAAGATTGAAGTTCCACATTGCTAGGTGATAAAAAATATAATAAAGCTCCATATGAAGGAAAAGGATAAAGTCAACACAAAAAATCAAATTTTAGTGAGGGAGCTTGAGACCTTGTATAGTTGTACGTAGCCCAACATAAAATAATTTCAAATTCAGAAAATATTTATTTTTAACACTTAATTACTAACAGAATATTATCTAAATAAAGCATGCCAACCTCTGGAAGCACCTCCTTGTTTGGAGGCTTCGACCCCTTTTCAGCGACAAAGGTATTCCCCAACACAAGCTCATCCCTACCTGTGAAATACAGAGTTCATTAATATTAGCAAGCTTCATTACACAGATCTACAACATTGCTGAAAAAGATAAAATAAAACAAACAGATGTATTGTTAATTGAAAGACACTAAGTTCTTTCATACAACACTGTATCTGTAAGCCAACACAATCGCCCCAAACCAAGCGATTTCAGTGTACAAAAGACAAACAATGCACTGTATATGTAATAGAAATTAAAAAATACTCTAACTTATGATTAACCAGAACAGCTGTGAATGTGAAGAGCTAACATAATTTTCGTTGTGATTAGAAAAACAATGTCATTTAAAACCAGTTTGTCCAAAATTTATATTAACCAGGGGGAAAAGTACATAATGTTGACATCATAACCAAAACAAGATAACAAGGTTAGCAATTAATGTAATTTCCTGAATAAGTTTAAACCACTATCAGTGTCTCCTTTCAAAGAAAAATACAGTCAACTAATGAATACAAAAGCAGATAACCTTACTTGCCCAAAAGTTATGAGATTCTTCAGAAAATTGGCAAATATACTTGTCATCAGCACCAAGAATTTGAGCCCCAACACCCGTAAATCTAGGTCCATACTGTACTATTTCTAACGGTGTCAACTTCTTACGAAATGCAGGGCTCTCCACGGAATACATGAAGCAGAAGCTCTGCCTCCTTTCTGGAATTGCAACCTTAAAATACCAACCCTCAAAAAATTTCCGAGTACTGCCATCAAAATGATACCTGATTCAAGCGTAGGAGGCACATTACATGAACAAGGAACTCTGTCATTGCTAGATAACCCAAACTTATACGAAAATAAAAACACATTTGAACTTAAATTTTTTAGCTAATATCAAACAATAACATTGAAAAAAAAACCTTGGCTTAGTGAGCAACTTATAACTAATATCCATCGAGATTTGTTCTGTAGACTTGTACTAGATGATTCATAGGGGTTAAACGCAGAAGTTGGAAGTGTCAAATTTAATTTTACATTCCACTATAAAGACAACACACTCTTCACAAGTTAACCACACATTCATGTCTGCTAGATCTCTAGAGAAGTGCTTCCCAACTACAAAAAGTTGAGAGGTACCAAAATAATCAATGTCAATGTCCCGGACCAAGCATGTTACTGTTCACGAGCCATGGATTAATCTCAGAACCTCAAAAAAAATCTTTTTTTTTTAACAAAAAAAAAACCTTTGATATATGTTCATCAATGGTGGAAACTATCAATTCCAACATAATTTATTTCAAATCAACCCCACAAATAAATCATTTTCCAATTACTCTTTACATCCCCTGTATCTCATCATGCATCAATATTAACAGAACCTAAAAGTCAACCATCAGCACCCACAAACCAGAAACCACAAGATTACCAATCCAAACCACTAAAATTTGGCAAAATCAATCCAATTAAGCTAAAAAAGGTTCAGATTACCCGCTGTGAGGAGTGCGGCTCTCCCGATTCGGCGGCGTCGGGTTGTAAACGGGGCTGGCGGAGCCGCCGGTCACCGGCCTCTCCCTCTC
>JAYMSY010000404.1:0-12298 GCA_036897685.1 Monsonia emarginata | reverse complement strand
TATGCGAGGCCCGCAGTTGATGAAATTATTGTGAATGGTTACGACAAATTATTACAGATGCGAGTTTAGATATTGTTCGGAATTTGGATGCGAAGTGAGGTAGATTTGTAAAATGTATTTTATAGTCACCACAGTGGTATTTTTTATATTTATATTAAAAAAATGAACTCTTTTCCGTGGAAATGAGGATTCGGCACATTTTAATTTGTTTCCTATTTTATAAAATAGATACGGTATGAGATTATCGTGAGGAAATGTGAGACTTCACACATGAGGCCTCTCGTTTTTAAAAAAAAACTAGAAAAACTTCCCGCAAATGTAAAAAAAAAAAAAATTTCACGAAAATTAAACAAAAAATACTCATATGGAATAGATCAGGTCTTGGGTCAGCGACCTAACAAGACAGCCTGCCCCTCGCGCGCTTAACTGCCGCAGCAGCTGATTTGCTCTCCCCATTGTGGATGGCCTTAAGCTCACCCCACCCAAACGACCAAGAAGCTATGGGTCAAGTTGGAACAATATTCAAATTTATCTTAAATCTTGATTTTTGGATGAAAAAACTAGAGATTATGATTGTAGTACTATGTTTAAGACTGAGGCTTTGAGCATGTGCCATAGATTCTGGAAAATGTTTTTAAACCAACGAAATCAAACCCAAAAATTAAATTAAATTAAATATACTGCATAAAACTATCAAATGGTTCTCAAATAAACGAGAAGTCTAATAATGTAATTTAAACAGCAAAAATATAGAAAGCTTAAAAATATTCTCACCGGTGTCCTCATCGAGGAAAGGACACAATTCTCCAATTGAAACTTAAAAGAACCATTATTTATCAACTTTAATATTATATGAAAATTTCCTTCAAAAATATATATAACCTAACTTTTGTATATATAGAACTATGAAAATATATACACAAGTGAAATCTATGATTTTAGAACCCTCCAAGCTCTGGAGATAGAGATTCTCCATAAAGAATTTTGCATATCTACTTACTCATTTTTTTACCTTCTTCACCTAACACAAGCTCACATTGGGGTTTTCTGTATAGAGACTGAGCTTTCAAATTTCAGGAGCAGTACCCGGATTTTCTGTTTTGCTTCATCTCTTACTCGTATTATTCTGTATGCCAATCTGCATCCTTCGGATGGGTTTGAATCAGATTGGTTGTCGGAATTAATATTGTATGACGGGAAAACTTGGAATCAGAACTTCAAGGGAACAACATCTCCCCGTGAGTTACCCAATGAGCAAAGCTGTTGGAGAATTGGGACGGGTCGCAAGTGACCTCCTGGAAGAAAGAAAAATGGAGTTCATGAGATTAGATTAGCAGTTCGTTTTGGAGCATTGTTGAGGTGACTTTTCTGATCATTAGTTCAAGACTGCAGGAACTTAAAAAGATCGTAACAACGCCAGGAGTAAGAACATGAGAAGTGAATACTGACCCTCATGCTGGATCCAGACTCACTGGCGGATGTGGATGCTTCAACTTTCAGGCTACTGACCACATTTTCGGACGAGAGGCTCAGCAAGGACCTGTAGCAAATGAAGTCACGGATGTTTTTATGGAAAAGATGCACATTTCTTGAAGTTCTTGTGATAAACAGTAGGAAAGTAACTACACCAAAGATAGTAAAAGACACCGGAAAAGGAATAATGAAACTTAGTTATAGATGAACTAAACATTGTTCAGTCCGGGGCACAAGAGTGTTTATAGATGATATACCAGAAGAGTCTAACAATATATATTACTCCCTCCCCAAGTAAGTGTCCCACTTTCCGAAATTTGGTGTCCTAAAATATGAATGTCCTATTTTCTTCGTTAGGAAGTCAATTTGCATGAAATACCATCAATATACTTCCTATTGGATAATTATCACAAATGAGTGGGCTTCAAGAAAAGATACGAGGGTGTGTAGGAAAAGTCAAAGCATAATTATATTATCCTTAACTTTCACTAAGAGTCAAACAGGGAACTTCCAATGAGATGGAGTACCATAAAAATAAGCTTCTAGCAAATAATGCATGAAACATTAAATGAAAGACCTTACCTCTCCAATGTTTCATCTTCACATGAATTTCCAGACGAAGAGAGCCAATCCAGGTCGAGAAAATTTGAGCAGTTACAATCAACACCATGCCCATCTATACAAAAGGGATCATTTTCACGGCATTGGTCCTCCTGTACATCTCTGAAAAGCTGCCTGCGAGGTGTAGGAGTATACCTACAAAAGTATAGAAAACACGCAAGTGCTGAGTTATAAACCAAGTATTGAAGGCATGGCATCGGTTAATGATCAAAGAATCCTAGACTTTAAGGTTCTTTATAGACGAGGAAATCAATCCACGTGAAACTTTGGCATGGTACCGGGAAATGTACTGCATGCCTATGAATATGGGATTTGCCTCCGGAAAAAAAACTAGGAAAATCCAAGTAACAAAATCAAGGAAATATGAAGCATGATATAGAAGATAAACTATGCAAGAAAAACTCAGTTGCACATGAATTGTAACCTTGTTAGTTCATCGTACATTGCAGATGCAATGGAAGCATACCTAGAATACGATAAATCACTTTCACAGGTTGACATTTCAGGCGTAGACTCTGAATGCTTGTTAACTGCTTGAGATTTTTCTGTTGGGTCACATGTTGATGACATAGGTGATTCACTGTCACAAAGAATATTGCCATCTGATAGCGATCTTTTGAAAAAAGACCTACATATGAAAACAAATGTATTATTGTGAGATTTCCTGTAAGAGAAAACACAGTTTGCAACTATCAAGAGCAATCATCGTATTGACTTGCAAGTTTATATGATTTTATTCCACAGGTTCATCCGTTCATATATGATTTTATTCCCATTGATTTCGCTGGTAATATACATGGTTATACAAAAGTATGAACAGGTCCAGAGACGACTCTTCTCACCTGCCATTCTCACCAACAAAAGTCGGATCACGCCTCCCAACATTATAGTGCTGGTCAGAATCCAATTCCCACAGTGCCGGTTTACCATGTTGTGGCTGAAAGTGCCCCAAGAACCTGCTCAGACAAATGCATAGTTAGCGAACTCCAGGAATTTTCCATGATCGAAGCAAATCTACAATAAGAACAGGGCTTAACATGACTTACATATTAATAGCATCTTGTTTCTCAGCATCCATATAGGCATTACTGTAGTAACGCTGCAGTGTTCGAAAGAACTCCTGCGACTGAGTTGCTGCCTTCCATTGACCTCTTCTTTGAGAAAATATCTGTGATCACCAATGCAAGATGATGAGAAGATGCAGAATGCTGAAAGTAATAACAAAAAAGCACTCAAGCCATAAAAGAAAAGACAAACAAAAACTGAAAAACAAGCAGGTCTACTGGTTTAGGAATTTAAATTTGTATTTTCTTTAGTAAGTTTTAAAATTTATAACAAGAACTACTTCTCTTTCTTTGTTTCTCAATTAAACTAAATATCTTTTATCGTTCAATCTGATTCTGGGGTTCCCACAAAATTTGTTGATACTCTTTTGACGCTTTTCAGAGTAATTGTTATCAAGACCAGCAGATACAATCAATAAATTACTACCATTAGAAAAATTACCTTGTTATGCGCAGCAGACCCACCATACTGTAGCGCAAGTGTGTCACCCATTGTCTCATAAACTCTCATCAACTCCTCCGCCAAAGGGTCATCTAAATCTATCTTTGGAGACTCTATGAACCCTAAATCATAAAGCTGTCGCCCAAGAGCAACTAGCCCATATGCATACTGAGCAACATTTGTCCGATCCAAACAATCTATGCAGTTTGTCCGTAGGACTCCATTTTGAAACTTTGGAGGCTTGACACATTGTTTTTCAGTGCTACAATCACTAACCCTCAAATCAAAATTATTAGCATACTCCTTTTCATCACTATGGACCTGCAGAGAACTATCACAACCATCCATTGTCCTGCACCATATTTTAGAATTAAGCAGTGTAAGAAGACATTGAGAAGAGATGACAGCACACCATCACAATAAATCATGTAAAGCAAATTTTGAACAGAAAATGATCCCCAAACATCATATATACATATAATATTAAGTTATACTCGTGAAGCAATTGCACCCCTTCCAAACGAAAAAACAACTTATAGGTGGAACAACCTATGAATTTCTTTAGAGACAATCAATGTAAAACCTTTAGAACTCACAGAATTGACACAGGACTGAAGCAGGAAAGATTGATAAAGGCAAACAAGTTTGACATGGATAAAAGTCTTCTATTTTTGGGTAAGTGCATAGATAAAAGTCATACATATAATACAAAGCAGAAATCATGAGTTCAACAGAATCCACAAAGATGGGACAGCAATAAAAAGTCAAAGAGAGAGAGAACTTAGAAGCCTTCAGGCAAAACTTACTCGAGAGAGGGTAACTTTGACAGTCCCTCAAGCCTCAGATTAGTGTTTACTTGACAGTAAAATGTACCAGTCAAGTTTAATGCATATGCCGCCACTCTGCCTAGAAGTGCCAATACATCGCTAGCTTTGCTGAAAAAGAAGCAAGTTTCATAAGATCATTCTCGCTTTAGTTAAGAGAAAAGTAACAATGATGTGAGCTAAGATGAATGATGTACTTCTTAGATTGCTTGTTCAAATCCCAGTGAAGAAACCTTAAGCGATTCTCCTCTGTTAAATCCTTATTGATAACTCTGATAGCATTCGCAAATTCTGCACGAAGGATGGTTTCCCTAGGCTTCCTCTCATACGTCTGTTTTCACCCAACATCATAACAGACCGGAGGTAAGAAAAAGCATGCACTGGGTATTCAAATACAGTACATGAGAATTGCAATGCTAAGCACACAACATATATAATGAATAGGAGAGCTACCTTTATCAAATTTAATATAATTATTGGATTTCCATATCTCTTGGCCAGATTTTCAAAATGAAGTCTGGTGGCTTCATAGTTGCGGTCTTTATTTGATACTGCAAGCAGAAAAAGAAGTCGGTAAAGCAGAGTAGAAAATATCACTAGAATATAACATTTCATTTACTGAAGTCGTACATATAATGTCCGGTTTGATATTTAATCGTGAGGTTTCCTGGGACCAGAAAAGAGGGATAGAACCCCGGTTTTGTACAACAGAGGTTATTTGCGTAGGGCATCCTTCACGAACTTCTTCAAATACAATCTGTTCTGTCTCAACATCATTAGCCACTCTACCCTTTTCATTTACACCTCGCTTTAAATATCTAAACAAGAAAACAAAAGGGAAAAGTGAGATTCGTGTTGCCATTACGATCAACAGAAAAGTAGAAAACTGTTCTAGAGAAGGATACATGCAAATTTATTGGGTCAGTGGGTGTAAACAGGGCTACGAAAACCAAAAAGAAGACAAGAATTTTTTTGTGATAGTCATTTCTAAGGACCTAAATAGGAATTCGGAGCATCTACTAGGAGCCAAAAAAGAGAGTAGGTATAGGTAACAGGCTCATCAAACATGAGCAAAGATTAGATTTTTGGCATCCCTGTGTTCAAAGATCCAAACTTGTTATAAAGTAACTGTAAGCCAATAAAATTGCATATCAAGATAAGTACATTCTTTAGTACAAACCTCGTGCCAGCATAATGCCGTGAGCGCCTGGCAATGAGGGTCAACTTGAAATCCTTTTCGGATACCGAGAGTTTGATCTAATGACAAAGAAGAAAACCGCACATTACATCAAACTTAGCAATCTTAAAGTTCATAAAACTAAAACAACAAAAATGAAGGAAACAAAGGAGTATGTCCAATGAAGTTCCAAACAAAACCGGAAGGGAACAAGTATAATTGAAAATTTTGACCATATCTAAGAGAATGACTTGTTCAACTTGATAAAAAGAACGTGCTTTCATTGATTTTATTCTCAATTCCAGAAATCCATATGGAGGAAAAGTTTTCACTCAAGAAATGCAAGGACACCAAATCAATCCAACTATGCATAATGCTATTCACGAGTATGCATCTGAGGATATTAAGCATAGTCAGTAATCTGTATAAAAATACATACCTGTTTAAAGAACCCATAAACTAATGCAACTGTCCACAGTGTATTTTTGAGGTTATGGCGGATCCCACGAGTTAAGAACTCATTCCATACAAACATTGTTTCATAGTGGAATTGTTCATCCTCGTCCTTACATAAGTTCTTTTGAAGACTATGCATGATGTTGTACGAGTAGCTGAAAAAGAAGTCCTTCGTAAGATCCACTGTGCACAGGAGCTTCTTGTATCTACGTCAACAACAAAGAAACCAAAAAGAGAAAAGGCAGAACAAATTATTACATGCATAAAAACCTAAGCAAAGGAAATCAATATGTAATACTCGGAACTACAACTTTAAGCAGGGAGAAATAATATAAAAAAGGAAAGGAAACGACTCTTCCCCTCAACCCTGACAATACCTTGTCTCATTCAATATGTTCTATTAACATCACAATTCACAACTGCGATGAAGTTTGCCCCTGTAACTTTGCACAAAATGAACTGACCATAGCCCCTATTATAAAGCAATATGAACTAAGGATGCAAGTGTGTATTCACAACTAATTTCATTTAAAATGATCGATAACTGATCCATCTTCAGGAATTAAAATTACCAGTGGAGCACGAGCCTACTTCGAAAGACAGAAGACAAATTACTGGTATAACTTTGAAGGATATATAAACGAAACTAGTACAGAGGTTACCTACACGATGAAGAAACTGTCTACTATTAAAAGAGAATGGCAAACTAAGTATATAACTGAAATCAAGTAGAACAAACACACTGTAACACAAGTCACTTCTACATACATACACACACTGTAATGCTAATCTCTTAGGTCCCTTTAGAAGTACCAAGGACACATTACATTTACTTGCAGAAATGACAAAAGACCTGTTCTCATTCTTAGAATTAGCCATATGGCTTCTGACAGTTGAATTTGGAACGGGAATCATCTCGCTTTTGGAAATAGCATATATTGTATGGCCGCAAATTGCACCAATCTTCCTCCTTTTTGTTATAAGCAGCATATAATAAGGTCCCAGAAATTTAATGAACCCTAAAATGAGAAGAGAGCATCATTAGGTCTGAAGCAAAAAAAACTAATAATAGAGCAGAAGAACATGGAACAAAACATACCAATGATTCCATAACAAGTGGTGACAAACTTAAGTCCACCCGTCACCTTGTTTCCTTCGTGTATCCGTTTCAGTAGGTCACAACATTCATTTTCTGAGTACGTAGTAGAATCTTCCAGAATGACTAGTTCTGAAGGCTCTGTTCTGTCAATCTTTAACACCCTCCATAAAGTTCTATTCTTGTCTCTTCCAATCATATAAAAGTTCTGTTGCACAAAAAGAAGGAACATGAGCATTGCCAAAGAGTAAAAAACTCTGCTCTATCCGCCATTGTTCAAGATAGCAGTATGAGGATATATCCATAATATAATACAGATCAAACAAATCCACCAAACTACAAAATGTGCGCAGCGTGCTGTCAGTAATAACTACTAAGATATCGAAATTACGTTATTTCCTAGACCTGGACTTAGGACACATAAGCGACCGATCCTAATTCACAAGTGCACTTGGGAATTCGATCTGTTACATATCTTCCAACTGAGCCAACTCAGCTGATTGGTCCAAAAATCTATGTATTTCAACATGGCTGCACCATTCTCGGGATCACAATCATTTCTGACCCGGTGAGATTTGTGCCACCTTGATGCTCTGACCTATATCAGCAACACTAGGAAATAGGATCATTGAAGCAACACGAGACAAAAACATAATCTACAATCTAGATGTGTGTAAAACGCAGACCAATATTAGGCAAATCTGAGCTCATAACAATATAACATCCCACATGGAAGCACCATTGAGCCTATAGTTCTTAAAAGTCAGCTCAGCCTCTCGTAACAGCCTAACCAGTACCGTGTATTGTATGCATCAAAATTTGCCAAAATCGAAGTAACTGGTAACTTACAAGCTGAAGCCAAACCATGACTAAAACAAGCAAACTTTAGCATCAATGAATAGATACAAACAAACTCAAATCAGAATGCAAAAATTAAGATGAAATCTGATTAGTTCAACTGATTTAAACAACAGTACAATCAATCAAACAGAAATTAAGAACAAAAGTCGAAATAAACCAAATACACAAACACAGTGACTGAGATTGAGATTGAGATTGAGATAGAGAAATTATTATACCGAGCGAGTCTCGTAAAGCCTGAATTTCTGCAAATAGCAGGAATTGAGGTCGGATTGCCGGTCAATCCAGTTCCTGAGCTCCTTCTCCTTCTCTGCCGCCATTGAAACTGTGATCCCCGAGCTTCGAGCTCGGGTCAACTCAACTCAACCGAATCAAATCTAACCGAAACAAAGTCTCAAAAACTCGTCCACTGCATATTTACATACACAAATTCCAGAAACTCAAATCTATTATACATCATACAATACATATTATACACGGCAAAAACACCGAACCAACTCGCAATCCACAGTTCAGCTCCCAAAACGAACTACAAACACAACACCAACAACAACAAGCAAATCCAAATCGAAGCTCACAAGAGACGAAAACGAAGAGCTGAGAGAGATAAAGAGAGAGAGGTCTGTGAAAATGGTGAGCGAGAGAGAGAGAAATCGAAGCACAATGATATGTGAAACGGAGCGTTTTCTGTTTTTTGGTTTGGGACTGAGAGAGAGAGAGAGGCGAAAATAGAAAGGTATAGCTCCGGCGACTGTGTCCACACACAAAAAAAATATACCAATTTGTTTTCAATTTTTTATTTATATACTATATGTAAAAAAAATTAAAAAGATTTAAGTGACAATTCTAATAATACACGAAATTAGAGCCTAAAATTACTACTAATTCACATTCCGTATTGACCCGTTTTCAAAAAAAATTTGTACTTTCTTTCCTTTTTGATTAATTGTCCTTCTAAACCGAGTAGAGAGGCCAAATACAAATGCATTAGATTTAAAATTAAGAAGTTCATTTATTTATATTTGTCGTTTAGATGAATCTAAATTGTACGCTATATCAAATTTAGATTTTTACCTTTAAAGTAAATCTTCAATTAACTACTAAGATGGTTAAGAATCTTAAGTTATCCACCTAATAAGAGAGATTGGGTATGAATCTAATTTTAGTGGGTAATAAAACTTGTTATTCGTGAGAATTTTGAAATAAGTGAGATTTATAAATCGTTATAGAGATGTCTGCTTGACTGTGGACGACCCTTATTATAAAAAAATGTGTGCACAACCTACACACGCACTGATATGAGTAGGTTTCGATGTTATAACCTTAAAGGAATCTCTAATGGGACATTGAACTCGACCATGCGTCTAATCATGGGTTCAAGATTCCAACTTATGGTTGTGTATTTCTAAAATTTCAGGGTTGGGTGATAATTTGACGTCCAACTCTAAGGTATCGAGACGGCGCCCTGCAATGCTCATATGGGCATTTGCGCAACCTTTTCACGCAAAATAAATAAATGTGGGGCACCACCCTGAAACTCATGTTAGTTTCAGGGTTAACATCTTCAACTTACCACTAAAGATGCTCTTATATTATGGATTTGGTGGTTGATTACTAGGTCTATCTCACCAAAGATATTGCTTCTAGTATTAAATTTGAGAAAAATGGATATCAGTTGGAGGACATAAGTTTATGTCAATGGAGTGTTCAAAACGACGTAGTTCTAATAAATCACTTAAAATATTAAATACAAAACTACGTCGTTTTGAAAAGCCCGACCACCCACCTCGGCATTTGGTGGGCTTTTCAAAACGATGTAGTTTTGTATTAAATGTTTTAAGTGAATAATTAAAACTTCGTCGTTTTGTGCACCGCACTGACATAAGCTGCGTCCCCAACTGATACACATTTTACTCTATATTTCATATCTCTTTTAGTGAGTTTGATCTGACTTAATTCTTGCAAACAAGAAAATATCCTTCAATTACTCTGTTCAAGGAACCTTGAATTGAGAGGTTAGGTTAGATTTTATATCTCTTCTCTTAACCGAAGAAAGGGCTAGTTTTAGAATTGTTGATTACTTCTCATGATGTTGATCAGATATTTGGGAGGACTTGTTAATTTATGTAAGTAATAGCTGGAAAGCCTTAGAAAAGCTGCCTGATTTTCTTAGAGTTGTTGGATTTTTCTATAGCTGTTTTAAGTGACTGAATTTATTTTGATTTGACGGAAAACATATTATGTTGATATTGAAAATCATCTACCTCTATTATGCAAATGTCAATTTATTTACAACTAAGATTGTTCAAACTCAATTAATGTAAATGTAACAAATGATTAATATATTATGGAGCCATGATCATTTCACACGTGTAAAACTTAAATTTTCGGTAAAAAGGTCAATTTTCTTTTGGGTTAATTTAGTCCTTCAACTATTGGAAGGTCATTTTAGTCCCTGAATTATTTACTGTTGGGCTAATTTAGTTCCTCAACTATCAATAAGCCAATTTAGTCCCTAAAGTATTTATCATTGGGCTGTAGTCCCTCAATGAATGGCTTAGTCTCTTCATGCGAGGGGCTAAACTGACCCAAGAATATATACTTTAGGGACTAAATTTGCCCAATAGTAAATACTTCAGGGACTTAATTGACTTCTTAATATTTTGAGGAGTAAATTGGCCAAAAATTGATAGTTTAGAGAACCAAAATTTACACCGCTTTTCTTCCCTTGATTTGTCTTGGATCCAATGGATGATATAGAACTCCCAATTTATATGTTCTTATTCGCCACACCATTTTATATATCTCCTAGCATCGCAATTAGACTCAAGTCAGGGCCAATCTTGATCATCTTACAAAATCATTGGATGTAAGATTATGGTAATTTTGAACGAGAAAATGTCATTTTTCTTATTCTGTTCTTATTTTCGAAGCTTTTTAATCATGCATTGTACCTTTTCCATAGAACACTAGCTGATGGTAATTTTGAAACTGAATTTCCTCAGGAACCCATCTGTCATCGTTTGGCTTTTTGCGTTGTCATTTGAGCTTAATAGGGGAGGCTCCCAGCATAGAATTCATGGGCTGTTTGAAAGGGCTTTGACAAATGATGCTCTGCGTAATTCAGTTGTACTCTGGCGTTGCTACATTGCCTATGAGATGAATGTACTAGGCAATCCCTCTGCTGCCAGGCGGATCTTCTTCCGCGCAATCCATGCATGCCCATGGTAAGGATTATCATTGATGAAGTTATTATTCCTATTAATAAGGTTATTTCCTAACCCGTGTTTCAATAGAACTTGGAGGTGCTTTATGTGACTACTTGCAATTGTCATTGACCTACTTATCTGGGTCCATTTTAGCTGCAGGCCGGCTAGAACATATTTTCATTCTTCTGCAGTAGATTAACAATTGCATTCCAAACTATAGAGTAATCCCTTATAAGATGAGTTTCTATTGCTTCCGCTATCGTTACTTGTTTATGACTTTCTTTCTTCATAGCAACATCCACATTTATGCTGTGACAAGTCTTGTGTCATCGTCATAGGACCTACCTATCTCCCCTTGGTTCTAGCTTGTAGGTTTATGTTTCTGTATTTTCCTAAATCTACTAATATTTCTAGTCTCTCCACTCACCCTATATCTTATGTCAACATGATTGCATTGGAGGATTTCTGCTATTTAATTATTTTTGTGTTTAAGAACATTCATGTTATAATAATGTGGCAGTTCACTTCATTCATAATTTTTTCCTTGTGGTTCATTTCTTTTCTTGGATACACAACACAAGTACACACCAAAAATTTCCATTGTATGGTAAATAATTTTTTTCATCTTTTTTTGTGTATGTTTAAATTTTAAGGCTTTTGTTAATTTTATTGTGTTATTAAGTTTATGTTTGTTTAAGTTTATTGTGTTAATTTGAATTTTAAAAATTTAATTTTTATAGCTCAAGAATGAGATAATATATATTTTTCATATATTATTTTATTATGTTCAAATTGAATATGAAGTGTCTGGTGTTTATTTTGTGATATCTAGTATGATAATAGAAATTTTAGATTACTCTTTTAATAAAAAAATTTTGTTGCTCTCATTGTTGGTGTCTAAGTTATCATGAAATGCCAAACAAGATTTTAGTAGTTTTTTACTTATTATGTATTTTTAAATATTTTTTTGATTTTATTTAGTTTTTTTTCGATTAAACCGATTGGATCAATAACCCATTAGCTTTACCGGTTTGTAAGCCAATCTGATTTTTAAAACATTAGTGATAAGTTATAA